>JANQAP020000074.1:1934901-1957470 GCA_026874005.2 Erythroxylum coriaceum
TCTGAGTAATCAACACCAAAAATCTGGGCATAACCCTTAACAACAAGTCTGGCCTTGTGTTTGTTGATGGAGCTATCTGCATTTAATTTTGTTCTGAACACCCACTTCACTCCTATGATTTTTCTATCAGCAGGTTTGTCGACTAACTCCCATGTTTTATTCTTTTGAATCATCGACATCTCCTCCTCCATTGCTTTTTTCCATTTTGGATCTCTAAGAGCTTCTTCATGTCCAGCCGGCTCATAGACTGCCATATTGCACCTTTGATAAATTTCAGACAGTGACCTGGTTCCTCTAACTGGTGGATCATCAATATTTTCCTCCAGCCAGTTGTCTTTCAACTGCTCTTCGGGAAGACTAAGCTCCTGTAGAAGTCCTGGTGAGTCATTCCAATCCCATTGCTCCTCTTCATTAAAGTGAACATCTCTGGTAATAGTCATCTTTCCAGTTTGTGGATGATAGACTTTGTAAGCTTTGGAAACTAAGCTATAACCGACAAAAATACCAGGAATGGCTTTCTTGTCTAGTTTGTCACGCTTATTCTGTGGAACATGAACAAAACAAACACTTCCGAACACTTTCAGAAATTTCAATGAAGGCTTAAAACCATACCAGGCCTCAAATGGTGTTTGATCCTTCAATGCCTTGCTTGGAAGTCGATTTTGAAGAAATACGGCTGTGTTGGCAGCCTCTGCCCAAAAACTTTTAGGCAAATTCTTCTCATGCAACAAACATCTCATAATCTCCATCACATATCTGTTCCTCCTCTCACTGACTCCGTTTTGTTGCGGCGTGTAAGGAGCTGTGAATTGATGTTCAATGCCAGCTTCTTCACACAAGAAGTTGAATTGAGACGAGGTGTATTCGGTCCCATTATCGGACCTTACAGCTTGAATTTTGCAGCCACTTTGGTTCTCCACCATATTTTTGAACTTCCAGAAAACTTCAGCCACTTCTGACTTGTATTTCAAGAAGAAAATCCAACACATTCTTGTAAAATCATCAATAAACAGAATAAAGTAGAGGCTACCTTGGAGAGATGGAGTTCTTTGTGGTCCAGCAACATCTGTATGAATTAACTGTAACTTTTGTGAAGTTCTCCAGGTTGACTTTGGAAAGGGCAATCTGGTTTGTTTACCAAATTGACAAGCATCGCAGTTTGGCAATTGTTCAGCAAGCATCGGCAAGTCTCTTATCATATCTTTCTTTTTCATCTCCAACATGCGTTGAATATGACAATGACCAAGTCTCTTATGCCAAATCTCAGTGATGCTGGTTTCTGCAGAAAAGACAGCGTGCTCCTCTGCTGTTGGATCGAACAAGAAGCTTTTACCCCTCATTTTAACTCGCAGAACCTGCTCCCCTTTTGCATCATAAATGTCACAATGTCGATCTTCAAATGTTACTTTGAATCCTTTTTCAACTAGCTGGCCCACACTCAACAAATTTTGGTCAATGTCAGGCACAAAAAGAACATCAGAAATTGTTTTTATACCTGACGTTGTTGAAATTGCAATGGTTCCCTTCCCTTTTGCTGGAATATAGACACCATTTCCAATTTTGACTTTAGTGATCTCAGTAGGATTTAATTCCTTAAATAGAGTTATGTCATAACTCATGTGGTTTGTACAACCACTGTCGATCAACCAACTTTCAGATGTGCATCTGGTGGAAAAACATGTTGCCACAAAAATTTGATCTTCTTCATCTTGATCAACAACTTGGGCATTAGCTTCCTGATTCTTGCTTTTGCAAATTATAGCTTCATGTCCAAGCTGATTGCACTTCTTACATTTGGCATCTGGCCTTCTCCAACATTTGAATGGTGCATGACCTGTTTTGCCACAATGTTTGCAAGGAGGATATTCTTTTGAGCCTCCACCTTTGCCACGATTGCAATCAGCTGTGTTTTGCTCATCATTTGAACCAGCTTGTTTCCTCTGAAAGTCCTTTTCTTCATGATGTCTGACTGGGAGAGCTCCCTCAACGAAACCATTCTGCCTCATAGATCTCCTCTGCTCCTGAGCCTGAAAAGAGTTCAATAACTCTGCCAAGGTGATTGTGGACAAATCCCTTGTATTCTCCAAAGTGGTAATGGATGCTTCATATTTTTCAGGAGCAGTAACTAACATTTTTTGAACAATTCTCGAATCGTCAAAAGTAGTGCCAAGTAACCTTACTTTATTGACAATATCGAGCAGTCTTTCAGAGTATTCTTTGGCTGTCTCTGACTCCTTCATTCTTTGCAGCTCAAACTCTCTTATGTAATTGAGAGCTTTCATACCACGAATCCTATCATCACCAGCGTACTCCTCCTTCAAATAATCCCAAACTTGTTTAGCTGTTTTGAGAGACATAATTCTGGTGAAAATAGTGTTTGAAACAGCGGAAAACAAACAATTTTTCGCCTTTGATTTTCTGGTTTTCCTCTCCTTATGGTTTTTGATCTGGGCCATGGTGGGATTTGCAGGCAGCGGAACAACTTCATAATCCTCTTCCACGGCTTCCCAAAGATCAAGAGCATCCAAGTGGGCTTCCATTCTGATTGCCCAAATTTCATAGCTTTCTCCATCAAAGATGATTGGAGCATTTGGAGAAAAATTCCCCTCAGATTCCATCTCACAAGTCCCTTAAGAATAGGGCTCTGATACCAATTGAAGGTTTAATAATGGAAAACACAGAAATAAAGACAAAATTTCTTTATAAACAAAGAGAATACTGAAAGTGAAAGAAAAGAAATATTGATGTAAAGGTAATTTTTCATTCATGAGAATCCTTTACATTTATAGTGATGAACTGAACTGAAAACAGAAATTGACGCAAACATGATGCCACAATAGCAATAACTGAAGTAGTGCTTGGTAGCACGAAAGGAAAAAACTGCTGATTCCTAAAGTCTCGATCTAATATGCTTAAACCGAAAATAAAACATTTAAAAATAAATAAATAACTAAAAGACACATGACAAGCACGTTAGTTTGAAGTAACAGAAGCAAAAAACTAATACATTGTCACTGATGACAGCATAAAAATGTTCTCAGCTGCCAAACATAAATTCTAGATGTTCTTTAAGTTCAGTATGCAAAAGTTTTCTACTTAGCAATTACGTAGCGACCTTGATATTTTACCATTTTCTTGGAAACGCAAATGAGGAGCAAATTGTGAGAAAATTGGAACACAGCACATCCGTAAAAGCTAGTAGGTTCCGACTGTAATTTGACTCCTGCGGAATATGTCTGATTGGGAACGACTAATTGTCCGAAAGATCAGTCCAACATGTATAGTACAGAGCTGCCATGAGTCCATGACAAAGGTCTGAAGATGCTATGAATAAAATTTCGTCACAATTAATAAGGCTATAGCCAAGCATATTCAGTTTGACCCAACTGCGTAATAACTTGCAAATTAGTAGCTAAAGTTTTGAAGATTTCTAGTAATGCTTGAGCATTGGTCAACTAAGACTATAAGGATCGGTTTAAATGGTTGGTGATACCTTTTATAATCCCGTCTGTCCAGACAGTAAAAATTTGTCTTCATATCTTGGAATACATCGGAAACCTTGTCTTAGTTTGTTTATAGAGTAGTTACACTAGGGAACAAATTGAGCATAAAACGAATCAGCAAATGCCTATAAGTACTTCATTTCGGCTTCTTAATGCCACACAACCAAGTAATTGACTCTAGCTGCTTTGGCATTGAGAATCATAGGGAAAAATGGAGATCAGCACCGTGAAATCTGTGTGCCCGGAAAGACGCAGCTTTAACATGATTGAAGGCGATGCCGGGGACATTAGTAAGTGCGTCAAGAGGAGGAGGAGAGAGCCTTTTACTGTTGCATCCAGCTGCAATGATCAACAAGCTGACCGACCTTCTACTGCTACAACCGTGAAGAGAAGTTCAAGATTTCGCGGGGTTAGCAGGTTCGTCAAAGGATCCTGGATCACTGCATACTTATTAACATACAAATTGTTAAACAGTGCTATTTGTTGCTGTTTCGTTGGTTCTACTAATACAGACACCGGTGGACTGGGAGATATGAAGCCCATTTATGGGATAAAGGATCCTGGAATCCAACACAGAGGAAGAAGGGTAAACAAGGTAGGTTCCAAAACATGTCTCCTGATAGAGTCCTTGCTGCATGTTCAGTACTGGTCCTGATTACGGATAAACTATTGATCATTTTTTGTGTTTTGCTCGATGCGTTGCTTATGGACTTAATATTTGTCTTGGAGCAGTTTATCTTGGTGAGTGATACCCCTTCCTATAGAAACCATTTTTCTTTACTATTACAAACTTGAAACGGGACCTAAACTATTGAAGTTTTTTAATAGGAGCTTATGATGAAGAAGAATCTGCTGCTAGAGCATACGATTTGGCAGCTCTAAAATACTGGGGGACATCAACTTTCACAAACTTTCCAGTAAGCGACATAAACGCAAGAATATCTATAAATTTAGGTCCCAGACGTCAGGTTGTATTCTGAAATTTCTGATGCTACGTTAAACTCTGGCATGATTTTCTTATAGTTAGCAGAATATGCAAAAGAAATTGAAATGATGCAAACTCTTACAAAAGAAGAGTACCTAGCTTCGTTACGAAGGTGATTTCCTTGATCTTCTGCATCTTACTTAAAAACAATCCCTGAGAAGTAATTAATCGGGATTATTAACAGACCATCTTCCCTCAACAGGAGAAGCAGTGGTTTCTCCAGAGGAGCATCCAAATATAGAGGTGTTGCAAGGTAAACGAAAAGAAGAAAAAAGAAGTTATGCAATTTCCACCTACTATAATCTAACTGATTCGTTTGCTTCTAGAAGAAAATTCGGTCCTGACGCTGCTTTTGGTTTTTTTCCCTCAAACTCTCAGACATCATCACAATGGAAGATGGGAAGCAAGGATAGGGAGAGTTTTTGGAAACAAGTATCTCTACCTTGGCACCTACAGTAAGTGAACTGATCAAAGCTAGCTCTCATTTTTATAAACCACCACAAAAAATTGACTAAACAAGACGGTAACTGCACAAAAAACCCAAACAATTCTAATCTGCAGACTCAACCAAGTTTCCTGCAATCATTGTATTCAACAATTAACACCTCACTTCTTAGAGCCAAATTGAAACTGTTGATCCCATTATAGGTACACAGGAAGAAGCTGCTCGTGCCTATGACATAGCTGCCATTGAGTATCGAGGAATCAATGCTGTGACCAACTTTGATTTGAGTACATATATAAGATGGCTGAAACCAGCAACTGAAAATCCTGGTCCTATCCTGGAATGCTCATCAACTCTTCAGACTCTGCCATTGACAAACTTCTCTAGCCACGTCCCAAGCGAGAACACAATCCCAACCCAACTCTCATTTCTTCAAACAGATAATCCTTTCGCAGTAGACGAATCAAACACCATGAAAGACCATGAGATTATTCATAGGAAAGCACCCATTAGCCCTTGCACCAGGTCACCTTCCCCAACTGCACTTAGCCTCCTCCTTAAGTCTTCCATATTCAAACAGCTTGTAGAGAAGAACTTGATTACAAGCGAAGAGGCAGAAGACAAAGAAATTGAAGCAAAAGTCCCTACAATTGTCAGCAACAATAGTACTGAGGTTGCAGAGAGTTTCTATGATGGACTCGGCTACTTCACTTACATGTGTCCTTCGAGTAAGGACTCATTCACCTGTTTAGAGTTGAAGCACGAGAAGATGTTGCCCTTCTTTCAAACGACTCCTTGAACATATATAGACTTTGTTCTGTCAGTTAGATTATGCTTTTGAACTAATCTCTCCTTCTGTATTATAAACATAAGCTTGTAAGAATTGTATCCGTTGACATGTAATCCAATAACCCCACATCTTATTTCCCTCTTGCAAAAAAAGAATTCGTTATTTCTCTTGGGCAAAATTATTAAAAAATTTTACTTCAAACAAATTAAAAATAAAACTTAAAGTCCGAAAAAAATTATTCTTTGCTGCATCTTTGTACTCAAACACCCGTTGCACATGGCTAATACATTTTTTCCCTGGTGGAATGAAAGAACATCAACCTAATCCGTATCTTCTCCTTTTGTAACATTTTACAGTTTTAGACGGCGAACAGTGCTTTCGGTTGATGGAAAATGCTCCGTGCGCAAACCAGCTGGGAAGTGCTTTACCTCTTGTCTACAGACTGCTTTGATGAACATGTACAGTGCGCTTGACCATGTCATCCATGCGTGTAACTATTTGAGACAACGACTGAAAAAAGACGTCTTTGCTTGGAGCTCAATGATGGATGCCTATGCTTCCAGTGGCAAATGGAATGACGGAAGTGTAATACGTAGAACAGACCTTATTACATATTCAGGATCGAACGTGAAAGGATTAAAAACGAAGAAATGCGAAATATCTGATTTCGATTCTATCTCTGATTCCGAAGTTAATTTCAGGTACCAAACGAACTCCAATCTCCCGGGACCTTTATGGAAAGTCTTCACCAGCACGTGGTTTAGGCCTTGCTACAGTTTTCTCAAAACACGAGCTCTCTTAATAGGTCAGAGATTCCTTATGCTCGTGACTGATATGAGCAACTGCAGGAGACCTTAACATATATATATAGCTTCCATATCGAGCTTCCCCATCGCAAGGCTGATATGGACCAGGTCCATACTAAAAGGGATTCATTTTCTACCCGGACTTCGATCCATTGATTTAGATCATTTATTGGGCCACTTTATTATCTTTATCTGGATCAAATTACGTAACTTAACTGATAATTTATTAAAAACTAAATTACAATTAATAACTATCCACTGTATGGGAAATTGACAAAATTACCCTTAGGGGCAAAAATGCCTTACAGGAGGAGACATTGAATCTGTTTAATTCGATACCTACTAAGGATTTTCCTTTACTCAATATTCTGATTTCTGGGTACTCAAGTAAGGGGGTGATAATTTTTGCTAGGAGAACATTTTATGAATGACTCCAAAAGATTCTGTTGTCAATTATAACAGTACATGAAGCTGGGGATCTGGAAACACTTGGTGAACTGTTCATGGAAATGCCTCTTAAAAATGTTATCACTTGGAACGCCATGATTATAGAATGTTTGCAAAAACCAACTCTACGGAGAGGCTCTTGATTTGTTTGACCAAACGAGGGCTCAAGGGTGTGCATCTGATTTTGTTACGGTAACTGGTGTTTTATCTGCCTGTGTCAATTTAGGATCTTAGATTTTAGAAATTTTATTTTTTTAGAAAAAATTTGTTTAAGAATCTCCTCTTCCGCCATCCATCTCCGAATACTTTTCACTTACTTCCCCCTACTGAATCCCTCACCTGGAAAAGGTCATTTAGGCTTGGTCCATAGACATGCTTGGGGACGCTCCTCCTCCCCTTGACTTGAAAGCCTTCCCAGAGTTGGCCTCCACATTACGTGGGAAGGACCCTGTTCCTCCCCTGCCTATTGGCACTGTCGAAGCTGAGCCCTCAACTTCAACTGTCAATGGGACGTGATGCCACAAATTAACTACTCAGCATAATAAAGGTAAGCTCAAACATTTCTCTAATGTGTTGAAGGATGACGTTCTTACTCCTTCTAAGGAATTGTTGCAAGTGGGTGCCAATATCTGGTTTTCATCTTTGGTAAGCTATTTTTGGCACAAACATCCCGCTTTCCTAGTTGTGAAAGCTTAGGCTGAAGCATACTAGAGAAAAAAAGGTCTGGAGAAGACCATGCTCATGAAGGATGGAAATATTTTGTTTAAATTTAGTTTAGAGAAATATTTATTGGAAATTATCGAGAATGGTCCTTGGCATGTGGGAGGCTAACCTCTGTTTTTGCAAAAATGGAAGCCTGGTATTGAATGTGATAGGGCAGCATTAATGTCTTACCAATTTGCGTACAATTTCATCGAATTTCCCTGAAATTTTGGACCATCAATGGTCTTAGTTACCTAACTAGCTCACTAGGTAAACTCATCTGCATGCACTCCCAAACCACTCACATGGTGCGGATTTGTTATGCAAAGATATGTATTAAGGTGGATAGACACTCTCCACTGCCGGATACCCTTCCTATCATTAAGTTGGGTGACTATGGTGACCTTAGACATATTAAGATTCCAA
Organism: Erythroxylum coriaceum; assembly: GCA_026874005.2. Taxonomy (NCBI): domain Eukaryota; kingdom Viridiplantae; phylum Streptophyta; class Magnoliopsida; order Malpighiales; family Erythroxylaceae; genus Erythroxylum; species Erythroxylum coriaceum. The sequence continues at coordinate 1,943,006 of JANQAP020000074.1, forward strand.
TCTCTTATCCTTGGTGCCCTACTCTTACCAATAAACAATGGAAAGCTACTAAGAAACTTTTTAAATCTGGATGGCATGATGAACTACTTGCATCAGCTAGTGTTGACTCTGCTCAAGGTGTGGCACCCCACTCCCATCAGACATATGTGCCAGTACGTCATCAGACATTAGAGCACATGCTCGACAGAAGCGGCGCACCAACTATATCACTTTCACTTAACTCATGGCATCATAAATTAAAATCATAAGAATCACAATGGCTAAAATTTCCTTTCATTTCATAAATAATATGTACATTGTAGCGTTACAACATCATCCATATATGTACAATATCATCAACCTATCAGAGTCTATAGCTTTATCTATAAAACGTGCTACATATATGAGGAATTATACAAAAAGTTTGTCTAAATCTTTCAATCATAGCTGACCGACCTTTGATCCATGTCTTCTTTCCAAAAGCAATGCTAGTTCTCTTCTAAATTGAATTAGAAGCTATATCGTCTGTTACAAACCTGAAAAGTCAACGTTGCAATTTTGGTGAGTTTTACGAACTCAGTGAGTTAACCATTCTCAATGGTTCACCCATATCATATAACACATCAATTCATACAGTCACAAAATTCACATTATTTCATTTATCAACATATAGCATCACAAAACACTTTGCACCCAATTTTCGCATTTTTCATTCAACACAATTTAATAATACATTGCAATCATTCAAATCATACATATCATGTATATATGCAATGTTCATAAGACTCACATTCGTTTATTTCTTTGTTGTGATCGAGTGTCTTTTTCACTGTCTTGTATCTGTTGTAGATACCAGGCTTATTAATACTGTCCCTTATCTGTTGGGGATACAAGGCTCATTTTACATATTAAGCCTGAGGCTCTTACCACGTTCTGAGCTTTAAGTTCTTTTTCACTGGTGACTCCGGTCACAATTATCTTTATCTTTCATCCATTCATGTAATGGTATACACTACATGTATTTAATCAATCATTGCGTTCAATCAATCACACTCACATTCACTTTCATAATAGCATTCTAATTTTTCATCGGACTTTGGTCCGGTATTCAACATTTAAGTTGAGAATCACTTATTTCGTCAAATTCACATACAATGAACACTTCCAAATACGGTATTCATGCATCAAATGCCTCAGACATTTGAGGTCCGGAATCAATACATACACATCACATAACAATTTAATAAAGAGTTTAAACAAAAAAATAATCGAATTGAGACCATCTTAGGTTACTCACAGTTTGCTCCCGTTAGCTTATTTCCTTGAAGTCCTGGCAACGTCTGAAAGCAGTCCCTCAATTTGCTCTTTTATAATATGCAACCACACACATTTACACATTACTAATTTGCACATTCATATGAATGCTCATAATTTGTACATTCATATGAATGCTCAATTATCTACACATATGTGTGTGTTATGTTTAATGCAGGTTCAGTGACAAATTCCAGAGTATATTTTCTTAATTTAACATCTCAAGATCATTCACATTTCATAACTCACATAAGTCTAAATTAAACATAGGCTAGCACCTCAATTATTCGAGATTATTCTAAATTCCTCATTAATCATTTACTAAAGTTATTACAGCATCTCTAAGATCACAAAAAAAAACTCAATTTATCATTCATATTTATTAATACACAATATTCATCTTCTTGAATTACTTTAGCCATCAAAGGACTCCTTTCATTCTTATAACATCACCAATTTTCCATATTTAAACACCTAATGTATAACAATTTATTCTTAAGTTCTATCCTCAATCATCACCTTAAACATAACACTTATTTTATCACTTATTCAAACATCATCCTAGGCTCAATTCAAGCTTCAATCAAGCCTAAAAGCATCACATGAAAGTACCTAATCATTTGTTGTTGCACACCATGCTTAAAAGATACATTTTTTATGTTTAACCAATTCCCACGATCGTGGACAATTTCCCACAATCTTGGGATTTATTGGCAGAAAATTTTCTGCCTTCGTTAAGCATTCCCACAATCGTGGGATGCTTCCAGTAGAAGAATCCCAGCAACTTCTCCAATTTTTCCAACTTCTTCTAACTCATCCAACCTACTTCTATCATCTCTTATAATTAGTCATCATTTCTAGCTTAATACACCATCATTTTCTCTTCATTGATAACTCCATTTCAGCTCAATTTCATACACACAAATCAAAATCCATGATTGATCATAAACACCAAAAATAGAACATATTCCTATACACTTTCAACTCCAAATATTTGCACATATTTAACTCTAAATCTCATCTTTATTTCACTTCTAAATATCATCATAATTCATCTCAATTCAAGACATCATAATACTCATTCTTATTAGCTCTAAACTCATGAATTATCATTCATCTTAACATAAAGTAATACATAACTCTTTTTACCACTTCATTCACACCTCATCATATTTCAAACTTTCTTTTTCAAAATCAAATATCACATAACTCATTATCATAATTGATTCATTTTTCAAACAATTCATGAATACATTAACTCACTACAATTTAAAGCATGATCTCTTTATTATTACACTACACTCACGTTAAAGCACATATATAAAAACTCATGATCAATCATCAAATCTCAAATCATCCATCATATTAGTTTCATCTACCACTACTCATGAAGATTAAAGCATTAACTTACTTTATTTAGTTTCAAAAATCTTCAAACTCTTCAAGATATCACTTAACCCTAGCTCTCCATACAACCCATATACATCATCATTCAAGGTGGTAAGGTTGGTTCTTTAGTGAGAATGAAAGAGAGAGCAAGATGAGAGTAGCAAGTGAAAGATGAGAGGCTAGGTTCAACGTGAATGGAGATTGGTGAGAAAAGTTTGTGAAGGAGGAGAAGAAAGCCACGAGGAAGAAGAAGAAAGCAAAATACAAACAATTCAATGGTCTTTCAAGTAATTAAAACAATCGTGGGATAAAGACATAGTTTGGCAAGTGATACTAGTCACTTGCCATATGTCCAATCCCTATAGGTTTGAACTAAGTTCTCTCATTTAACTAGTCCAATCAACTCCAATTTCTACTCCAATTGTCTCCAAATTTCAATGACATATGTCATTAAATCCAAATGTCATTTATAAAAATTTCCATTGCCATTTGACTCTTATTTTAACTACCATAAACAAATTGTCCTGCCATTCGACATTTTTCCTAGTCCAAAAATACTCATAATTTCAAAATTTTCCTAAAATTTGCCAAAAATTCTAAATCAATACTAATACACACCAATTCAATTTTCAATACATATAAACCACAATTCATATCAAAAATCACATTTATAAATCAATTGTACCTGGAAATGTCAATCAATGCATGTACAATCATTTTAATGTGCAAAATTTAATATTCACATATATGTGTATGCTATATTATGCATAAGCATGAAATGTAATTTCCTAATTTTCTCAATAATCTCTCATGTAAAATATTTTAGGGTTCTAATCTTTAACATGGGATAACGGGAAGTTACAACTCTCCCCTCTTTAAGAAATTTCGTCCTCAAAATTCTTACCTGATTCATCGAACAGGTGGAGATATTGTCTCCTCATGTGCTCCTCCATTTTTCAAGTCGCTTCCTCACTCAAGTGATTCTTCCAAAGGACTTTCACCAATGGAAAAACTCGATTTCTCAGTTGTTTAGTTTAATATCCCACTATCTTGATCAGCTCTTCAATATAACTCAAATTACTACTATTTCGATCTCCTAAGTCGGTAATACATGCATCGAATCAGATCAGTATTTTTTGAGCATACTCATATGAAATACATTGTGTATCTGAGACATCTCATTCGGTAAAGCTAATCTATAAGCCAGTGGTCCTATCCTCTCAATGATATCATAAGGACCAATATACCTAGGGCTCAACTTACCCTTCTTACCAAATCTCAACACTCCTCGCCAAGGCAAGACTCTCAAAAATACTTTGTCTCCTACACTATATTCTATATCCCTCGGTGCTAATCCACATAGCTTTTCTATCTATCTTGAGTTGCTTTAATTCAACTTCGGATCAGTTTCAGCTTATCCACCGTATCTTGTATCAATTCTAGGCTTTCTACCATTTTCAAGTCTTCTTCATCCCAATACAGAGGCGATCAACATTTTTTGCCATACAATACCTTATAAGGTGCCATTCTGATACTACTGTGATTGTGATTGTTATATACAAACTCAATCAAGGCTATGTACTGATCCCATACTCCTTGAAACTCCAATACACATGCCCTAAGTATATCCTCAACAGTTTTGATCGTCCTCTCACTCTGTCCATCTGTTTGAGGATGAAATGCAGTACTAAAGTTTAACTTCGTACCTATAGCAGACTGCAGACTCTTCCAGAACATCGAAGCAAATCTGGGATCCCTATCCGATACAATGGACACTGGAACCCCATGCAGTCTAACTACCTCCTCTACATACCTCCGAGCCAACTGGTCTAGTGAGCTATTCTCTCTCACTAGTAAGAAATGGGCCGACTTAGTCAATCGGTCTACCACGACCTATTCTTTGGCAATCCTATTATAAAATCTATAGTAATTCGTTCCCATTTCTACTCCGGAACAGGTAATGAATGAAGCTTCCCAACTGGAGCCTGATGTTCAACCTTAATATATTGGCATGTTAAGCACTTAGCTATATAGTCAGCTACTTGCTTCTTCATCCCTGGCTACCAGAAATGTTGCTTCAACGTGTTATACATCTTAGTAGTACCAGGATGCATAGTATAGGCCGCTACATGCACCTCCTCTAGAATTTCTCTCTTCAGATTATCAATGTCAGGCACACATAACCTCTGTTTTAACCACAATGTTTCATCCCTCAACTCAAACTCAGAATCTGGATTCATTTTCAACTTCTCTATAAGATTTACCATTTCGGGATCTTTATTCTGTACTTTTATAATTCTGTTATGCAACATCAGCCTCAATCTTAGTGTAGCAATCAATGCTTCATTTTGCTCTAGATTTAACTCCACATTCAAAGCTCTCAATTGAATCAAGCTCAGTAACCTCGACAACTGAATCTGAGCTACACTTCTATTCGACTTTCTACTCATCGACCACCATATTAGCTTTTCCCGGATGATTCTCAATTGTACAGTTATAATCCTTTAACAGCTCTATCTATCTCCTCTATCTCATGTTCAACTCCTTCTGACTCAGTAGATACCTCAAGCTCTTATGATCAGTGTATATCTGGAATGTCTCTCCATATAAATAATGTCTCCATATCTTTAGAGCAAAAACCACTACTGCAAGCTCTACATCATGTACTGGATAGTTTATCTTGTGGGACCTTAATTGTATCGATGTATAGGCTATCACTTTGCCATATTACATCAACACACATCCCAATCCTTGATGCAAAACATAACTGTATACTACATAGCCACTGGTCCCGATGGAATAGTCAAAACCGGCGCTATAGTCAACTGATGTTTCAGTTCTTCAAAGCTTCTCTAACAATCTTCATTCCATCTGAAAACCACATTCTTCCTCAGAAGTTTAGTCAGAGGGGTTGAGATTAATAAGAAACCCTCAACAAACCTCTGGTAATATCAGGTTAATCCTAAGAAACTTCAAATTTCTTATACATTCTTCAGAGCCTTCCATTTCGTTACTGCCTTTATCTTCTTTGAATTCACTTGAATACCTTGCCCATTTACTATGTGACCCAAAAATACTACTTGACTCAACCAAAACTCACATTTACTGAATTTGACATATATCTGTTTCTCTCTCATAATTTGTAAGATTACTCTCAAGTGCTTAGCATGCTCTTCTCTGCTCTTAAGATGTCATAAATAAACACAATTACAAAATGATCCAGGTAAGGTTGAAACACCTTATTCATCAATTCCATAAATGCAGCTGGGGCATTAGTCAACCCAAACGGCATTACTAAGAACTCATAATGCCTATACCTGCTCCTGAACGCATTCTTCAGTACATCAACCTCTGTTATCTTCAACTGATAGTACTCAGCTTGATCAGACTTTATTCTCGTCATCCTAAATGTCTTTATTTGTTATTAAAGGAAATTTTTATTTTGTTTATTAAATAAAATAACATTATTTCATACATAGTTAGATTTTAGACATTATGCCAAATTGGTCCATAGTGTCTAAATTTGAGTTTGAACTTAGTTTGAAACTTGAATGTATTTAAATTTTAAAACTCAAATTTTAATTAAATTAGGCTGAGTATATTGAATTTGGGTTAGACCAGATTAGGTTCATTCTTTTATATCATCACTAGATATATCTGTATCTTTTAAGAGATAAACATTTTTTGATGGTTAAAGATAATGCTCAAAATTTTTAGACATTAGAGCAAATTATCAAGTTGAGAGAGAGTATAACACTTGAGATAAATGTGACAATAGAAAATGGAAAAAAACCTAGCTATGGTATGACAATTGACATCTTTTAGGACCCCCATATAACTTCCTAGACATCAGATCCACCATAAATGGGATTATAAGCATTCAAAAGTTTCAATGATCATAAAAGATAATAATTAGAGCTAGCCATCTTTACATCCCATAGGCTTCACTTTATTGATTGCTTTTATGATGAATCTAGAATTCAAGGGCTTTAGGGAGGAATTCTCCCAAAATTGTGCCTGACTTCTAATCAATGATATAATTGGGCTTTAGAAAACTTAGAGAAAAGTTACCAAGTTGCTAAATGCTAAAGAGTGTTAGCCTAAAATTTAAGTTAAAGGATAATTTTATTTAAGTAAAGGATGAGTACAAAGTGCAAGGAAAGCTAAAACAACTGTAGGATCTTTTGTTTAAGTTGTGTATGTTTTCGTAGTCTAATTGTCCCCTTTCTTTCTGTGATGTTGTTTTGTTTATAAAATCCTTTCAAATTCAACTACCCCAAACAATTATCACGTAACAGCCTAACCTCCATCCCACTTCTAATTATGGTCACGTTCTAACTAACTGCCTTCTAAGCACCATTATTTTTAAAGTGCACTTTAACCATGTATCAATTGCTTGGACTTCCTAAATCTTGGAATTCCTAATTGATTCCCAAGTCTAAGATTTGCTAAATAATCTAGCTGACTTCTAAAAATATTAACAACTAGGACTTTTTATCTTTGGGCTAAATAGGCTAAATTTCACTCAAGCTATCAAAAAATTTCTCCCCGTATATGTTTAGTTGAAGAAACCAAATATATTGTATTGAAGACCTTCCAGACTCCAAAAAAATGAGTTCAAGGCTATTGATTGAATTCTCAGATATGGAAATGGTTTTGGGAAGTTCAAAAACCAAAAAGAATCCAATTAAAAGAAGCCTAAAAGCATCTTCAAGATAACCTTCATATAGCCTTTAGCCAAAAGGAGTCCTTGATTGAAAAGGAACGTTAGGAACAATAGTTATACCAAGACTCTTTTATTTTTAAAGCTCTTAACTAACCACCCATTTCAAAAGCTAAAAGATTTGTTCCATTTGAATTTCAAATCCCTATTGCTCATCTAGGTTTTGTTCATTTTGTTATAAATTCTCCTTATTCTTAACCATTCTCTACTTTGAACTTTGAGCAAACTCCATCTCCTCTAATAACCCTAGGCTTTCTTCCTTTTCTTCCTTACAAATTCCTCTAAAACCCACTGAACTCTTCCTTCCTCATCTGCCACTGACTCCACTAAGTTGAATGTTACGGAGGTAAGCCTCAATTTCTCTTTATCATTTATCTAAATATTTTACTAATTTTTCTTAATTTTATTTTCCATACAAGCTATAAAACTACAAATAATTTCCATTCTCGTTGAGTCGCTCCCAAATTTTATCAAATTAAAGTAAAGAGCTTTTAAACTATAAAACCTTTTCCATGATTTCTTTAAATTATACCATCTAAACCTTCTTTATTTGTATTCAAGGGAGAATTCCACACTTTAATCATGAACAAAGGTTACCTTTGATTATTGGAGACCCTCGCTTGTTACATATGCTCTATGTCTCTCCGATACCAAAGAGAGGTTAGTAAATCAAACTTCACACTAGAATTTCCCTTATTACAAGCCCTAAAATCCTTTTAACCATAGCCAATGAATGTAGACCAATGGATCAAATGGATAGACAGGCAATACCTCTCTTACCTTTCTACATAAAGACTTCTTTAACTAATAACTGTATCTAGGAACCCACTATAATACCAACCTAAGTTGATATCTGATGTTCTGAAATTCTACAGTCCTTCCTATAATTCTTTTATTTTCCCTTTCAAACATACTCTTATCTCACTTAAAGATGTTTTCTTTTTTATTGGTTTACCTATTATTAGTGAGAATGTTTTTGTTTAATTGAGGAGACTTCTAATTTAGACCTTAGTGCTTTAATTAAATTTTCTTCTTACTCTAGCTTAATCAACAGTTATTCTTCTTTCAAGAATCCTATCTCTGAAAAAGAATATACTAAGTTTATTTAGGTTTTGTTGAATCGGTTTGTCTTTTACCTAGTAAACAAAAAACCAATTCTAGAATTCCTCCTTTTCTTTAAAGTAGTAACCTCATATAGGTTTTCTTTCTTTAGGATATGTTTTTTATTTATAGGAATCTGGGAAGGTGTTTGTCGAATCTCCGTTTTCAAAGGTTCAATTTGAGTGTATAGTTTCTCCAACTTTAGACACTCACCCATTTTCCATAACTCAGGGATAAAGAAGGTCTTCCTTTTATAGACCTCAGAATCCCATACTTCCTTAGCTTCCGTGTTTTAACAAACCAATATACTAATTCCACCAAAGATATTCTCAACATAATATTGAATTTAAAGTCCAAGTCAATAAACCAACTTAACCCCTTTAAAAATCCCTCTAAAAGGCCTTATTAGCTAAAGATTTTTAAGCCTTCCAATGCCTTTTACTTGAATACTTGTTAAAAACTCTTCTTATTATACACCAATCTAAGAGTCTTTGTAGTATGTAGCCCTTTTATTATAGCTTTAGGCTTCGTATACCTTATCTTTGAAGTCAGTAGCTCATTTTTCCTTAGGAATTCCCCTTATAATCCAACTTATAGACTAACCAATGAGAGTCCCTTTTAAAGCTAGATTTATTAATGATAAATTCTCGTTTGAAATTTTTAAACTTTATCGTACCTTGAAGTGTAAGATTTCTGTGAAAAATGTTGTCGATGTAGAAGTCTACAATATTTGGTGGTAAAAAAGCAACTAATAATAGGTTCCTCACTCAGATTTTGCAATCCTAAAAGGAACTTCTTCTTACCCTAGTTTTTTAGAAATTCTTTTATTTTAATCTCTATAACTAACTTCCGGTGCTTTAGATTTCAAATTTTTAAATGATAAAGTTAAAGAAGAGGAAAAGACCACTTCCTAAAACGAAGTAAAAGTGGCCACAAGCCTTGCCATTAAGAGAGAAGTCTCTATCTGCTTTAATCATCAAGACAACAAAGATGCCAATTCTAAATAAATTTACTAAAAGATCAACATGATATTCCACCAAGATAACTAAAGAAGTTGAACTTATTGCGCCATTAATAAAGAACCTACCCCTAAAGACGAGACTTCTTCCACTCTCGAGAAGTTTGTAGAAGACATCAGTAATGGTACCTCACTCATCCCTAGCTTCTTTTATTTTATTCTTAATACATATTCATACCTTCAATTTTCTTCCATAAATGATCAAAAATTTGACCTACCACCACCTACCTTTTCTCATGAACCAGAATTTGGGAAGATTAGAAGTTCCCCAAAACTAAATAATGTAAAGATTCCGTCTATGTTTCCATAAATTCTCTACACTTATTAGCAAGCTTTTTTATATCCTATAGGCAGTAGATATTTAGACAACAACAAAAAATTTTTAGGAAGTCTTTGATCTAAGCTTCCTAGACATCTTGCTTTACACTCCTTCCACTGTTACGCCATCAATTAATTATGAAGATTTGACAAGAGTTAAGAAATCCCTAAAGCTTACGATGCAGCAAGAACTTTAATTCTTAACTAAAATTCAATGTAGCTCTTTTAAGTAAGATGTCCTATATTGGTTTTATGACTCAATTGCCTATCATTGGAGGACTTATGAGCAAAGCAAAAAAACTATTCTTCTCTTTTAAGAAATCATACGATGACCAAGTTTTCTACTCTAAGAAACTAAGCTTCTTAAAAAATGCTAAGAAGGTTATGAAGCAGAGGAAACCAAAAGTATAAACCTCCTGGCATGGATTTAAGAGCTAAAGAAACAATTCAAATCCTTAAAGGATTAAGTTGCCAAGCATAAAAAAGCCATCAAGCTTATTTGGCAAAACCAAAAGACTTTAAAGTAGGATGGAAAGCAACTTAACCAGGAATTTAACAAAGACAGGCAAACGGCTAAAAAGCTTTAAAATCCCTAATGCTATGAAAGGAATATGTTACCCTTTGGAAATAGTAAGTCTAGTAAGCTAAAGAAGATTAAGTTTCCTACATTAAACCATAGGGATAGAGATCCAATCTTTTGATATGGATCAACTTTGAATTCGCTACATCCTTTATGAACATTTTATTAGCCATAGGTTTGCCTATTTAGTTTCAAATTCTGAATTATTACTGCTTGAAAAATTATTTTGGCTTTTGCTGATTTGTTAGAGAATTTTATTTGTGCTCTTTTACACCTGATCTCTCCTACAAAGAAGGCATATAGAGTTTCAAATATTTCTTATTAATAAAACATTTATGAGGTCCTTCTTATTATATAATTACCATTCTTAGTGTCAACTTTAGTATTAAATAATTGCTATTAATACTTTAGTATTAAATAATTTACTACAGTATATGAAATTCAAGATGACAACTCACAAGTGATGTCCATGAAAAAGATGTTAAACAAGTTTAGTTGAAAAGATATGACGTTCTTTGTTTATACAAGTATGTTTCACATATTAAGAATTTTTTAAAAACAAAATGCAGAAAGTATATTTTAAATTCAACAACCATAGGCTATATGTCTAATGTATCTACCATGAATAATAGGGCTTGAAAGATCCTTTTTTTGGCATTCCTTAAGTTTTTATTGCCAAATAAATAGATTAGTATTTTAATAATATTATAATTTGACAACTTTTCCCATAATAATACGCCAAACAATATAATATAATGAGTTATATAAATTCAACCCATTAACAATTCAAAATCAATTTGTATTATTAAATAATATAAGCAAAATTAACAATAAATATAGTGATTAACATGAAATAATTTGTTAAGCTAAGACTAAAATCAAATAAATTATAAGTTCCAAATTAATTACTCAATTGTTTAAAATAAGCAATACAAAAATATAGATTTGATCAAAACAGTTTGCAAAATCATATAAACCAGCAAATAATATATTAATTTTGAGTAAGCAAAATACAAGTCCAAACATAATCTTATAATAACGATTTACTTCCTTTTTATTTGTGTCAAACTTCTACTTAAATAACAAATAGTCTGCTCATGACTTGCCTCATTATTTTTAGAAAATAAGCACCCAATAGATTCATTTACACCTAATTTGTATAACTTCAAAGATATTCCTTTTTTAGGTGGCATCAAAACTAGATGCGTTGTCATGTATTCTTTGATCTTATCAAATGCCACTTGATGCCTTTCTTCCCAACGAAATTCCTAGAAAATTGTCAACTTTAAGAGAACTGAGAATTCTTTCATTTTATTGGCCAAATTAATAATAAATCTTTCAAGAAAATTTACTTAGCCTAAAACCTTTGAAGTTCCACTTATTTTGAGGTGTATTTGCTTCAAGAATTGACTTTTCTTTATTTTTGTCTAATGTAATCCCCCTTTAATGAACCAAGAAACCTTTAAAAAAATCTTCTTTTACTTCAAAAGCATACTTTAAAGGATTTAACTTCAACTTATGTCACAACCCGGAACCATATCGGGCACATGACAACCGACATATACCCCGGCTAAGGATACTCACAGAACCACTCAACCCGACTATACAAGGCTAACTGAATATTCTTTAAAAACATTTAAACAGTACAACGACTGTATTTTGAAAATCTCAAAACTCAATTAAAACATCTGTAACTCAGTTTTAAATGCACTTCTATATTCACATTAAAATTCTACCACAACTTTTGGACTTTTAAGTCCACTCAAGAGCATTTTCAACAGCAATACAAAATGTTCATACATAAGGTCATTTACAAACCACCAAGAGTTAATTTTCACAATCATAAAGCATATCTACATAATCATGAGCCACTATACAATAAAAGTACAAAATAGAGACTAACCACGTGTGGTAATGCCTCAAAAATTTCAAAAGACTGCACGATCCATTCAAAGCTTCAAGCTCACCAAATTAACCAGCAAGGTTGGAAAGTGGAGCGGGTGAGTACACTATGTACTCAATAAGCAGGAAAAACATATATCTCAAACAGAACCCGATATACACCAAGACGGTCTAGATAACCTAAGGACGGGTTTTTCACGCATCTAGCATGCACATAACCAACCACCTATGAAGTGAACATACACAACATAGAAACACATAGGCCTAGCCTATGACTTAATATATACTGGTTAGGAACCACATAGGCCTAGCCTATTACTCACTTATCCAGTGAACATAGGTTCCAGTTCCAGTACACAAGGGCAGAAAAGCATCACATGTACAAATCAGATCTCGTTGGGAAGCCAAATCTCATAATAGGTCAAAATAGTTATGTGTGTCGCCACTAGTCAGCCAAACTAGTGTGCACATATACTGATTTTTTATGTTGGCTTGACTTTCATCTGTGATGAGTCCAGACTACAGTGGACAAGAGCGTCATGACTCTAGGTGATGACCTCGTCGGTGACCAGATCTCTACGTGTACAATCACCCACAAGTCCTGTAGAAAAGTGTCGATACAAGGACTTGACTTTATGTACCAGCATTGAGGGTATAGGGGTCGATTAATCTGTTGTACCTAGCAGACGATTGGCCAATCGTTACCTCACCAATCACAAAAATCATATAAAAATATTAAATACTAAAATCAAGTAAGGCATTATGCCTTTATTTATCGGTCCAACCAATAAAATGGAACCTTGTCATGGCCTAAGCCACAAGAGAACACATACACGCAACATACATGACTCGGTTATACATATTTAAGTTCCAAAATATTATTTCATGAAATAAAAGTCATCTTTTACACTCCAAGTGCAAAGTTGTTCAAAAATATAGTTTCAGCAAATAAAACGTTATCCTTTGCACTTCAAGTGCAGGTTTGGTGAAAACAATATCATTTCTCAAAATATGTAATAAAAACATCAGTTGCACTCCAAGTGTAAAGAGTTATTGAAAGCAATGTCATTTCTTAAATACACAAGTATACTAGCATCTATTTGAGATTTAATTTTACTGTGCATTTCCTAGGTTCAAATTTCACATACAAGTCATCATGCATGTCTTAGGATGTCCTAATCCCATTTGAGAGATATGGTTTCCTTAGCTCACCTAAAAAAAAGTGTACACTCCCTTGACTTCTACAATCCTCGATATGAGTTTTTTGATCCACAGCTCCTGAGCCTTTATACATACAAATATACAATGTATTTACTACTCAAACATGTATTTCATATTTATACACCACCACGTAAGTGTATAAAACACAATATCACTACCTTTAAGCTATAGGATTCGGCCATTAAGCTTCTCATATGGTTACTTCCCTTATTATTCACATAAGTTTTCTTTTGCATTTTCCAAGGCATTTAATGCCTTTAATCTAATACTTACACATTTCAAAGCATAATTAAGCACATTTTTATCCAAGCACATTAGGCCACTACTCATCAATCTAAGCAAAAATTCAAGTTTACTCTAAGTAAACATGAAAGTCTCTTTCCAATGCACACCATTACAATCCTTAAATCCTAAACCAAGTTCACTTAGGCATTTTATCAAACACCTAATGTGCATGACTTTCAAATCATATTTTCAAGACTTTATCATAGTAATTCATGCTCCTATCTTGTTATATAACAAGCACTTCCAAACAACAACATATTTCACCAATCCATTAAAGCCAATTCCCTTCATTTAAGCCATATTCATCATAACTATACAACTCCTTCCATTATTCCATTTCTTCCCCCATCATTTCAGCCAAGCCTTACCCAATATACATCTTCTTCATTTTTTTCATCATCAATTTACATTATACATACACAATTAACACCATAGAATTCATTTAAACCATCAATTTCAAAAGATATCCAAAATTTTACAAACTTTCACCAAAGAGATGGCATTTTGGTTTTGGCTTAAGGAGACTTCTCCATGACTCATTTCATTCATCTAAACCATTTTCATGCATATTCAAGCATGGAGAACAACATATCTTAACACCAAACTCAAAATCATAATGTAGAGAGAGATGAGAC
>JANQAP020000074.1:1960995-1983456 GCA_026874005.2 Erythroxylum coriaceum
TGTAATTTGAATATTTTAGTTAACTTCATTTATGAATGTGCTTTGTGAAATTATTTTTTGAATTAATTTTGAATTTATCGGAAGTCTTCACCGCTAATCCATCGCTGTCTAATCAACCCGGCTCCAAGATATTTCTGGCTCCGCCACTAACCGTAGGTCACACTAAAGTAGTTAATCGTTGCCTTGAATCTTATTATAGAGCTCATTTTTAGCTTGGGCAGAATATTCTTTCAATATGGGTATCATTCTTCTACTCGTACATCTCCTTTTTAAATTTTATATGGTCTTCATTCCTATGTTCCTAGAAAAACTCAAAATGCTGACTTGGATGACGAATTAATCACACGGGATGAGATGCTCAAGCTCCTGTGTGATAACCTTCTCAAAGATCAATCCCCTGTGAAGGCTCAAGCAGACTTAAAAGTGGCAAGAGTTTTTTTTTTTATAAGTGGCAAGAGTTATCTTTGAGGTAAGCTAGTGTTTTTTTGGCCCTTATAATGTTGTTTCACCAAGTGGGACCTATTGTTTATGATTTAACCCTCCCTGAACACTCAAAGTTCCACCTCATTTTTTATGTTTTCTTTTTGCGTCCTTCCTATGGCTAGTTACCTTTTACTTCACCTCTTCCTCACCTTTTATTATTGATTGGGTGCAAACTCTAGGAACAGATTAGTTGACTCCTTTACTCTTATTTTTATTATGTTCTATCCCATCTTATTAACATATTTATATGAAATTAAAAAAATATGTGAATAAGATAAAATAAAACAGATTAAGAATAAAGTAAATGAAAATTTTAACCTAAATCCAAAGGTCTTAATACTAGACTTATTGGTACAGTGGCAAAGGCGACATAGGAAGTAGGCAATTTCTCTCTTTTCTCTGTGAGGACAAGACTAGTTTTCAATGACAAGATAATGATAGCATCCAATCGCCTTACACTTTTTCCAAGAAAAGGAAAAGGCAACGTGGCAGCCTCCGGTACAATCGAGAGTCTTGTCCTCTATAGATTTTTTTATTTTTCTTCAGTAAATTCTCCACATGTTTTCTATTTATCTGTGGCAATCAGCCATACATTGCAAGGTTCGCATTTCACATCCTTTAAGATTAAAAAACTATTTCAATTTAGTCCACTGCAAAATTTAAAGCTTCTTTTTCGTTTCTGTTTCGGCACAATTCCACAGTTTATGTTTGATATACGTTCCTTTCCTGTTTCTTTCCCAGGTCCTTCACCTTGCGGATTTCGTTTTGATCTTACAGAACAGACACTGGGGCTCAAAATAAGCCAGCGAGAGATACGGCAAAGTTCAATTATTTATGGACAGAGGCTGTTTCAGAATACATGACCAAAGAGTGATCCAACACGTTAATGGAACTCTCCAGTACTACTGTTCAGAAATGTGCACAACTTTCAGATAACTCATAAACCAGCTATTTTCATCAAAAACAGAAATACCAACTATAAATTTTGAACTAGCTCTACCACAATCAAATCTGATTCATAGTTTCCGTGATTGACTTCCTTGGTGTAGTTGAGACCATGATTATTTTGCACATTAGTATACAATTGAGCCTGTTCCAAATATACTGCTAGCCAGCTTGCTTAGAATGCCGCTGTCAACTCTTGGCTGAATTAATCCTGCAAATGCTATCTTATGTAAGACTTAACAGTACATAAAAAAAACTCATTAGAGATCGCACAGGCACTGCAGAACAAACCGTTCAAAGTTAAGATGGAAGCAAATGATTATCATCAGGACAGATGAAATTTTCACCTTATGATCACCACCTGAATACTTATCAGATGCTGTGCACTGATCAAAGACTTCGTAGAAGCATTTTCAACACGGAGACTAACAGAAACTTCGTATAACATAAACAAACATGACAAATTTCCATATGAAGTCAAAAGCTTAACCTTATCATGAGTTCATGAGGTTCAAGTTCGGACTTTGTTTCATCACTAGATTATGAAAACCCAGGAGTTTAACCATGTAGGATCCACGGAAATTCAAAATGAAAGGAAGAATACTACTTTGACTGAGAAAGAAAGGTAAATTCAGGGCTACTGAAACGACAGACAGGATTGGCTCCCCCAAAAAGTTGTTATGCACGTTCACTCATCCACGTCCACTTTACCAGACAATTTTATCAGTGATGAAGAAAATGATTTAGAATTTAAACCTAAGTAGGTTATTTGGCATGTCATTTTGCAACATTTGAGGTTGGTCTTCCAGATTACTGGTTGCATGTGGAAGAACACCAGTCACTGGCTCGCTGACACTTCGTGGTAGATTATCTGTAAAAAGCTCCTTAAGACCCTGAAAGGATACGTCATATAAACAAGGAGGCCACAGAATCATCACATGAAAATCCTATACAAATAGTTGATTTGCAATTAAGCTGCCAAGTAATCACTCAGGAAGATTGTAATTTCAAAGTGTGTAGGTGCAAGTGTATGTATGTACGTGGAACTCATGTAAATAGGAGAGGGGTTGAGGTAGAGAGAGTAAGATGAAAGAAGCCCACATTGATGTCTTTATTCTTAAAAAGGCACATACCGGCAAAGTTCGAACTTCAGGGTATGTGAGTGAACTATGAGTTATCCCAGAATTTTTAAGCCCCTCCTGCAAGGACATATTGAACCAACAGTTAGAACTACCTGGAAGAGTTGCCAAGTACATCCTAGACTTCATTAATGTGAAGAAACAAAAGACTTCGAGTATCATGCACACAATGGAAAAGATGGCAAAAATGTTGAAAGAAGCTATGTCATTCTTCCCAACTACAAAATCAGAATATTGCCGCACACACTTGAACAGGATGGCACAACTGCATGAATAGAGGAAACGAAAAAATAACCCTCCTTAGATTTGAATTATCTTGTATGCACTCTTACATCTTGAAAGTGCATCAACAATACACCAATTTACTTCTTAAGTGACAATTGCTTACTTCCAGCAAGATCCAATCCTGCTTGCACAGAAGAAAGGAAACAATTCCATTCCTTCTTTGCACAAGTAAACATAGGTCACTCCTATTTCTTATCACAAAACGAACTCTTACCTCACTAATATTGAATCCTAAATTTTGACTAACAATCTCATGGAAAATATTCTGAATGTCTAAGACAGCAAACAGTTTGATTAATGAAACATTTTCAAACCTGCAGAGACTCCAGTTCTTTACTCCTCCGAATATTTTTGCCACCAACAAAGTTGCACAGGTAGAGAACACCCTCATTTGCAAGATCCTGCCATCAAACGCCTGGATAAGTTCACAAGTACACAGGAATCTGAAAGGGCAACAGCCAATGCAGTTGCCATCAATATGTGTTCAAATAAATCAAGAAACTAAAGGTTTTGTTTCATCCTTTTCTTTCTTCCTCCTCTTCTCTCACCCCACTCAACAGTTTACCAACTTCCTTTCCATTTTTAGCTTCATCTATGTCTATGTTACCATCTAGTTGATTATTCGATAATACACGAACTATTTCAAGATGATTATATAAAACCTGACAAAATAAATGGTGCTTGGCAAGTTCATTCAGTTTCATTTTAACACCTTATTTAGATGAAAACCCATCTTCTCCTTTTTGCTCTCTTTGATTTTCAAACAAATAATATCAACTGTAACAGTACAAGCCAGCGTTAATTCCGCCTAAAATCATTAAATCATACCGGAGAGAGATTAACAAATGTGAAGAATTCAGGATTAAGTCACTTAAAACTCCTTCAAGCTAAACTCCTGTACAACAGGAATAATAGCAGCATGCCCAAAGATGCACAAGACTAAAGTCTACAATGTTTTCGATATTTAGCAATTATGCCCTCCAGTTCAAAATAAAGTCTTGAACAAATAATTTTAAATCGCTTAGCACTCTCATAACCAAATTCACCCAAGCTGTTACAATAAGACTATCAGTTAAACAATCTTTAACAAGAAACAAAATCAATGTAGCCCAATAATACATACTACCTGTTACTAATTTCTTTTACTACATAAACCAGCCTACACATTAATGGCTGTGTTTTGAGAGCACTTACCAATTAAAATATAAGATACATGTAAACTACGGTATCAACTTGTCAGGAATATATACTAGGCACATCAAAAAGACTTTCATAGATACAATCAGCATCAGCATGTGCAGATAGACATAGTAATCAGACATATTAGACATAAAATAGAAAACTAAAAAAGAAAAGAGTTCTACCTGCTTCCTCCCTATTGTACCTATCTTCCCATCCTGTAGTAAGAGGCAGATAAAATATCATGAAGTCAAACAAAGATAAAGACATGATGTCAACTGAAATCAGATTGGAAAAATGAAATAATGCTTCCTTGTCCTCTGTCTCCTTACAACAGTTAGAATAAAAAGAAAATGACACATTGATAACAAATTTTGTCAATTTATTTGTAGTGGAATGGAAGAAACGATCCAGTGAAACTTGTAGTAAACAAGTCTTTTTTAAGCTTTTTGACTTTTTTCTCCATTTCAGCCCTTCAAGAGAAGTGAAAAATTGGTGCAACAGGAGTCTGAAACTCTTCTTTGAGAGCAACTCAGAACCATGACAAAAGAAATCACATGGTGGCAAGAATGATGAATGCTAGAAAAACCAATGAGTATCATCAATCAGGATAAATGTGCCAAAATTCAAACCTACCAATCCAGAAACTAAAGACTGCAACTCCCACAACTCAGATCCAATCTGTGAAATATTTTCGGAAGCAGAGTGAACCTGATTAAATATAAAAAAATATTAGGATGGTAGCAGAGAGAACTTGTATGTTACATATCATAATCAGTGCTTATCTCGTATCCAGTGTGAATTGACTCAATCATGCACCAGGTGAAATACTGCATCTAGTTGAGGAATACCAAACTTTTTACATTAAGCATTACCCTCATGCCTAAATTGAGTTCTCAGTTACTAGAAAAGGAATTGAAAGTTTAACCATCAGCTTTGATGAAGTCCAACACAATGTTCCCTTTTTCAATTATTGATGGATAGCCTACAACTAGGGTTTTGTTATGGTTTTTTTTATGCTTATTATAAAAGCCAACCAATTCAAAATTGATAGAAGACTTCTCTTTACCTTGGTCCAAATTTTAACATGTTTAGCCAAGAGTGAGAAAAAGAAGGAAAAAGATGATTGAATTTGGGGTTGGTTAAGTTATAATCTTACATCTCTTTTTATGGCTTTTGAGATTTCCTTTTGACCCTCCATTTTATCATCCAACATCTGTATTCGCTGTGTTAAATGCTTCTTCGCAGCCTGGACAAAAGAGTGATTGAAATACATTCAACATCTATATAAATGTTGCATGAACGTAGGTGGACCCCATAACATACTTCTTATCATAAGATCTATAATGCCCAATGCCACCAAAGTGAAAATGATCAATAAGAAATAAACAATTGGGAAAGAGTTCAAAGCTAAATGAAAATAATCACATGTCTAAATAAGCTATAATGTCTACCCGACCCTTTTTTGCAGTCATTGCTCATGCTAACCTACCCTCACAGAAAACCATCCTTGGCTTAAAAATGGATAGAAGAAAATGCAACAAGAAATATTCATAAAGTATACAGAACTTGACTTTATCAGAACTTACAGACAAAGTCTCCGACACCTGCTCCAAATGTTTTGTCAAGTTTGCAACAGCAGCTGCCATATTACGCTTTGTTACGTACAGGAGATCTGAAAATTTTATACCCTGATTGCCAAAAGAATCGTTAACAAAGAAAGTGAGTCTCTTGAAAGTACCTTGATGAGTTAGAATTCATGTAAAAGAATATAAAACGTACAATCACAATTAAATAAAGTAATATACAAAATTAGAGACTCTGACTAAAACAAGCCAATGAAAACACTTCGATATTCACAGCACATACCTTCCACCACATGTAACCATAACTCAATAAACCCAAGGTAGCAACAGGAACTATGAGACCTGAGCAGTTACCTGCACAAATCATGAATAAAAATCAGAAAATTCCCTGGACTTATTTCAAAACATTTTGAAAGGAACCATATCACTAGAATATACCTATTTGGCTAGAAGCCCCATTCAGAATTATTTGGGGTTGCATCCGATAACGTTGGAGCTCATTTTGCAACGTTTTCAGCTGTGTAAACCAGAATGTTACTGAAAATAAGTTCTAAAACTAAAAGTAGTACCAGTGCCTAAGTCGCATGCATCTTAGTCTGCTTAAATTATCCAAATAGAAAAATTACACAAACAAAATATAAAACAGACTTACTTAACTATGCAAGATCCTTACTACCTGTTCGGAAAGAGGGTCAGAATCACCTTCTGATTGTCCACCAGATTTCTCTAATCTTCTAGTCAATGCCTTCCAAACACATTAAACAAACCACAATTGCATAAACAGATTGAATGAAACTCACAAGAATTTAAATGAAACCATGATTTCGCTAAACAAGAATTTCCAAAAAAAAAACACGTCAAGAAAATTTCAGTAGAACTGAGCTAAAAACAATAAAACAAGATGAAGCTTATTGAAGCGACTTTCTCCAGTTTCATAGCAATCATAAGCCATGCCAAACTCAATTAACTCGAACATAACTAAGCAATAACTTTAAATTCCACGCCACTTAACCAAAATAGAAATAGAAAAAACCGAAAATCAAATAAAATAATGAAAAACCAGCTAGAAAAATGAATACGAAAAATATCAACAAAGAGTAGTACCTGGAGATGACCAATCAAATCAGACAATTTACCATCGTTGGCCAGGACTGTAGCGGTGTAGCCTATACAACGACAACACAGAGGTCAAATTAAGGACAGCAGCAGATGCATGCATAGAAGTCCGAGAAAGTTATAAAGATCACAGGTGGTCGGAAATGGCACCTGCTCCGGCAAGGAAAACGATCTTGGAAAGTCCAATTCCAGATTGCATAGCCATGGCGGTGATATGGCGAAACCCTAGGTGGTCAGGCCGTGATTCCGCAGAGGAGTAATCAACTGTCCTTGGTGAGTGGTGAAGTATTCAACTGGGGCAGTTTGGGGCGGTCAGGTCGTAATGGACTGGATTAGTTGATTTGGGTCAACTATTTAACCCGTGAATCGGTCCGAAAACTTGTACCAGCAAACGATAAGCAACATAATATTGCAATGAGCATGAATCGACGTCGCAGGAACAAATTTTAAAAAATGGCATATTAAATGTTTAAATTATATTTTGAATCTAAAATTTTATCTAATTTTATCCTAATAGTCAAAATTAAAAATTATGTTAATTATAAATTTTTAATTTAATATAAATATAATCTAATATTAAGTCCACTATTAATATTGTTGATGAATTGTCATATAATCACTCTTTAATATTAATTTAGTAGATATTTGTATAATAAAAATAATTAAAAAATAGTATGATAGACAATAGTTATGTAGTGGTAAACATAAATTATCCACATTTCAATAATCAATAATCAATATTTATTAAAACAAAAAAGAATTGTGATATTGTGATGCAGTTAATGAGAGTCACGAATAATTGAGGGAGAAGAAGAAAATGTGACGATGACATTAAGATGTTAATAGGGAGTTATAAAACATCATTGAATTATTTGTTATGGATTGTAATTAGAAGGGTACGTACTATATTGTCATTGGACAAATTGCTTAAACCTAACAACTATCTAAAGGAGTTGTTGAGTTCGTCATTAGTTGTCAAAGAAACAATTAACTTCTTTTCTTTTTTTCTCTCCCTTAATCTCTTTATAATTCTTTTTAATCGATGCAATTTCATAATTTTATCAACTCTAGATGCTTTTTAGCTACATCAATTTAACATTAGTGCAAATTGCTACTTATAGTATTAGGGGTGACAATGGCCAAAGGTAGAAGAGCACGAGACCATAGGAGGTTCAAGGAATCCATTAAAACATAAATGAAGGATTTTGAAACAAGATATGAGAAGATTATACTAGAGTCAAAACAATGACGTAGTAACTTCAAAAAACTTGTAGGCCTCAATATATGGAAGTCATGGGCAAAAAATTAACGATTGTGTCATTTGAAAATATTTCATACATAGGATGTGTCATATCAAAAAGATTTAGTATATTGGAGTTTTTACATTTTGAAAGAAAAAGGGTAAGGAAATGGATGTCGAAATGCAAACAAATATTTCCTCTTGATGGAACCCCTCCTAAATTGAAAGTGTGGATTGTAGAAATACATTTGAGTTAGGAAGCATTATTGTGGCATTAGCTGTACATGAAAAATAGATTGACTAATGAGGTTCCAAGTGGGGGGAGTATATTTTGGATCTAAAATAAAGTTTGTAGATCCAACATTTTTCGAGATAGTTGGAGAATTGAAGGATTTGGTACAAACTATTTCTATGAAGAAATATTATTTTAAGTTTGATGAATTGTCATATAATTTGTTGATTATAGAGTTGGGTTTGGTTCATTTGTTTCTAAAATCACTAAAAAGTGGCATTAAAATATGCAATGAATATGCTAAACACCTAAAGTTTGCAATAGACGTGTTATTTGGCAAGGAAATAGGAAATGGTATTTCAAACTTGTCAGTTATGATATAAGAGAAGAAACATAAGTCATTTCGGAAAAATATCTAATGCATTAATGACAATGAATAATGATGGAATATTGGATACACATATAGCTCAAGTAAAGCAATTAACCCAATTTATAGACTATAAATTTACTGAAGCATCAATTAATAAGGACTTAGATGAAAAATGGCAAAGGACATATTATTTTAGTGTAATTAGAAGTACAACCAAAGACATAACTTTTAAAAAAATTTAGATATACATAATTGAAAATGTGGTAGATTAAAATAAGAGAATATAGTCAGTAAATGAAGGTTTTAGTAATGGACACACAAAGAACCTTAGAATATCATTGCAAGCTATAACTAAAATGGTAAATGGTGGATTAAAACAAATAAATTTGATTGATTTCTATAGAAATAAGTTATTACATATATTAATTGATTGTGGGAGTACCCATACAATAGGAAATCACCTAAAAATAAAACTTAAAGAACTCATAAATAAGATTGAAACCTCACCAAAAAACTAAATAAGATTTTTGAAGAACTAATACGTAAATTATAGAGAGTCAAGAACTAAATTCATAAGTGTATGAATGTCATAAAGAAGGAATTCGTTAATAATTTCTAAAGAACAATAGATAAAGCACTCATGACTCAATATTCAATATTAAGTAACTCAAAATTTTATATCTTCTCAATAGGCATATGTAATCGATCTTCTGATTAGCTATTTATAGTTGAATCATCATAATTTTTTTGGATGTTGCGATAATGACTAAAGGAGGATGTGATTTGTTGAAGATTGATTATGTCAAACATGCTTAGAGGAGGGATGTAATAGTTGAGTCCCCTAATGTGTAAGAATTTTGAGTGGTTTATAAGAGGCTAAACATTTTG
The DNA here is from genome assembly GCA_026874005.2 of Erythroxylum coriaceum. Classification (NCBI taxonomy): domain Eukaryota; kingdom Viridiplantae; phylum Streptophyta; class Magnoliopsida; order Malpighiales; family Erythroxylaceae; genus Erythroxylum; species Erythroxylum coriaceum. The sequence continues at coordinate 1,970,459 of JANQAP020000074.1, forward strand.
TATATGCACGTTTGTAAGTTCTATAGGTGAGTATTGCATGGTACAATTTTATAAAAGGAATAATAGAGTTTGCGTGAAAGGGAAAGAGGTGAATACTAATTAGTAGTGTGAAGGAACAAAATTTTATTAAGGTATCTAATGAGAGAATGACAAAGTTGTTCCAATTTTAAACAACATCAAACTAACTTTATAAGATATTACTGAACAAGAAACTCAATTAGTCTTGTTCAGCTAGATGTATACAGACTAAAGAAAAAAAAGGATAATAAAGAAGTAATGGACAATGAGAGTGCAATAAATATGAAAAGTATTTTTATGTCAATATGTAAATATGTTTGTGGAACTATCTTAATTACCTTTAAAGAGGTCATATAATAATCAAATCTTTTAATGGAAGGTATTGAAGGTTGTTAACTAGAGGTCTTATAGGTATAAAGGACTTGAGAAGGATGCTATAAAGGAGTTGGTGCAAGAAATAATGAAATGAGAAATCATTCAATATACTCATATTTCACTCTTATGGTATTGGTTAAGAAGAAAGATGACAGTTGGAGGTTATGCGTTGATTATAAATCTCTTAATAAGTAAGCCATTATAGAAAATTTTTCTATACTTTTGTAGAAGAACTTTTGGATGAGTTACAAAATGTTAAGTAGTTCTCAAAGCTTGATTTAAGGGCTAGCTATTACCAAATCATAATGCATAAGGATAACAAATTGAAAAAAAAAACATTCATGACTTATGAATAGCAGCAAAATTTTTTAATAATTACTATTTAGCATACTTATTAAAGTAATTCAACATATTGTTGTGTGCAGAACAGATTGTGGCACCGCCCGAGGGATTTTTGTCGATCCACGAAATTGGATGATACAGGAAGAAATTTTTATCCAAACATTAATTGGTCGAGTAATAACAGACTATATATATATGGGTCTACGATGTATTGCTGTTCGAAATCAAAATATTAGGACTGGACTTTTCAATCGATTCATAACCTTTTGAAGACAACACATATCTATTCAAAGTTCTTTTACTTGTTGGAGTACATCTTGGATCTGTCGATTATGTTATGATCGGAGTCCTACTCTCCTTTTCTTCTCTTCCACAGCCGATCTTGGACTTTCAATCAAGTGAGTTTAAAGCTGACTGATCAAGCCAAAGCTTCTCCTTCGTGCTTGTACTTTTTCATGATATACTTGTTTACAGAAAATCTTATGGTAATCACATATAATATTTAGGAGTTGTTGTTAAAACATTAAGAATCCATTCCCTACTTGCAAAGGAGAGAATGTACCTTTAGGGCTAAGAAGGTGAATTATTTAGGTCATATTATCTTTTAGGAAAGAGTAGTAACAAATGATAATAAGATTGATATAGGGCAACGAATGACCAATTTCAACATCAATTAAGCAATTAAGAGAATTGTTGGGCTTATCTGGATACTATAGATAGTTTATGAAAGGATATGAACAAACTAATAGAACCTTACCAATTTATTGAAAAAGAATGCGTTTCAATGAAGTTTAGAAGTATAAGATGCATTCTAAATTATAAAAAATGCATTCATGTTAGTTCCTTATTGTCATTATTTAATTTTAATAAAGTGTTTATAATTGAGACTAAAGTAAGCAAAGATGACATTAATGTTGGTTAATGTAAGATATGCATCATATTTCCTACATTAGTAAGTCCATATCTTTAAAATACATTCATTTTTATATATATGACAAAAAAGTGTTGAGTTTATTGATGACTATTAGACAATGATCACATTATCTATTAAAAAAAAGAATTATGGTACATCCTAACCATAAGAGGTTAAAGTTTTTACTTAAACAAACAAAAATTGATAATTCTATTTCAACAAAATTAGGTGCTAAAGTTATTATAATATGATTTTGAGATTGTATATAAGAAGAGACTTTATAACCAAATAGGAAATGTACTTTTTTGAGTGTTTAGTTCTGAATTATTCTCATTATTTGTGTCAACTATCAATTATAATCTCTTATAAGAGGTTAAGAATATTTAAAAGGGCGATAAAGGCTTGCACGAGGTGATTGTTAAATTAGGAGGAGTTTCAGACTTCATTTAACAGATGTTTAAATAGAGAGTTAGGTAAATTTAAGATAAAAGATTTTAACTTGCTTTTATGGCAACTCAATAGATGGTCATTATGAAGTATATGAAACTTTTAAAAGGATGCAATTAATGTTCTTTTGAAAGGGCCTGCAAAGGCACATCTGCTTCAGTGTTTACCTATTTTAGAGTAATGATGGATTGACATCATTATAGATTTTATTGAGAGCTTACTTATGTGAAAGGAAAAGTGTGATATTTTAGTAGCAGTAATTGGTTAAACAAGTAGGAGCATCTTTTAGTTTTAGCTTATCCATATTCTACATGAAATATTGCAGAATTATTTATTGATCATGTTTCCATATTGCATGGCATGACACATATTGTAGTGAATGACATGGATCTACGCTTTTTACAAATTAGTTTTGACAATAATTTTTGAGCTTAGAGACCTAGTCTTCACTAATGGGTAAAAGTAGTTATTACTTTTTGAACCACATTTTATCCAACCATTCTTTTAAAAGCTTTTTATAGTCTTCCACCACCAAATTATACTCTATATGTATTTGCTCTTATTTGTGGTATAAAGAAAGCATGCTAAAGCTGACATTGGTTCATATTGAAAGGGCTCAGTATTGAATAAATCAATTTGTTAATAGGGAGAGAATTGTTAGGGAGTTTGTATTTATTGTGAGAAAATTAGTTTTTTATTAAACCATAACCCTATAAGTAGCATACTTTATAATGTAGAAACTCCACGATGTTAATCCCTTTATTCAATAAATCATTTAAGGTGGTACAGATGATTGGTAAGATAACATACAAAATCAGAGGTGCCTGAATTTGCCATAATTCATCACATTTTTCATTTTTCATGTTTCTTAGTTTAAGAAATATGTCTCTACTTTCACCGGTATTTTACAAGTACGAGGTGACTATTCTAGATAGGTAGCCCCCGGGGCATAGCTCAACTGGCAAAGGCTTGGGTGGTGTGGTGCCTGCCATGCTGGCGACCTGCAGGGTGGGGGTTCAAATCTTGGGAGCAACCTTTAAGATTTGGGCTCCTTGTATGGTAAGATCAGTGGGTAAGCCCAAGTCCCTGGTCAATTGAGGCACATCTCGCGATTTACATCCTTCACCAATCCCGAGGGCACGGAGAGTGGGGGCTCCTAATGTTAGAGTTCAACATTTTTAGATAGGCGAATGGTGAAGAGGAGGAATCGATTCAATGCTCTAATCCTTTAACTACAACTCTATATATTTTTTTTAATAAAGACAAATATTGTACCGTTTGGATAAATTACTTGAATTAACTTCGCTATTAATAATAAAAAAGAGTTAATTACAAAAAAAAATCAAACTTTGCTCAATTTTACAATCATGACTTGAATTTCAAAACATGAAAAATTAAATGCTCAAATTTTAAAAAATTTTCAATTCTAGCCTAAAATTAATGTCTCCGTTAACTTTGTTGACGTGACTTACTACATATTCTAAAAATCTTAACTATTAATACACATCGGCAAAAAATAACACAAATAATGAAAATTAATAAAACGATATTTTTAATTATGTAACTAACGTCGAGCCAAAATTGAGAGTTTAAACATTTAATTGCTACTTTTTTAAGTTCAGGCTATAATTGTAAAATTTAAAATTTTGAGATTATTTTTGCAATTAATCCAATAAAAAACAGTTAAATTGCTTCTTTTCTTCTCTCTCCCTAATGTCTCTCTAATTCTTCTTAATTCTAATATAAACCCTAAATATTTTTTACCTGCATCATGCTGTGATTGAGAAGCACGTTTTCCCGATTGTTTAACTAACTCGGTCAAACTATAGTGAAGAATGTTTGTTGATACGAACATGAAACAAGGTGTGCACCCTTTTCAGACAAAGATTGGCACATCAGTCTACAGGAAGCTTCTCGAGTTCCTCATTGTTTTGAGTTGGCTTTAGACTTCTAACAAGACAAGTCCTCCTGTTATGTCCTCCGCCTTGACACAATCCACAAGAGTATGCTCTACCTCTAGAAATGAGGTGGTGAGTTTTTGGATCACCACCACTTAATCTCAGTCCACTAAATTTAGGGCAGGTCCTGCGGTTGTGGCCAATTTTACAGCATATTTTGCAGCGATGCTTCCTTCTTCTATGTTTCCGACTGCTCATCTTTAACTTCAGACAGGTTCTTCTGTTGTGGCCCTTTTCCCCACACACGTGGCATCTGAACCGTCTATCTATGGAACTGTTGTTAAGTTCTGGGCAGTAATGCTTCCTGTGCCCTTCACGTCCACAGTTTTTGCAGTAAAATTTAACTCCTACAATGGAAAGGGAGATGATTGTATTTGAACTTCGATATGCTATTAAAAGAATTAGTGAGTTGCATGGTCCAACCTTTCATGGAAATGCTCCGCTTGCGACGGTTTTCTGGATCACTGAAGAAAGCTTTCAATGTTTCAGAAGCACGTTTCCTTGCTGCTGCAGTTCCTTTAGCTTTCTGCATCAAATGCATACGCTTCAATCCTATACCCCTAATATCATAAAATAACTCTACTAACCACTATTGTGTTAATATCTACTATTAATCTTCCTTACAGGAAAGTGTATTGGGCTTAATTTTCTAGCATCTTGAAAGACCTGCAGCTCCAAAAGGAGTCCCCTCAATGGTATAGTAAAAAACAACTTGAGTTCTTCTTTGATCCTTGGAGTCTCTAGGTTGTGGTTTTTGTTCTAAGTTCTAATGGACCTCATTCTAACATTGGAACTTACTACATTGTAGGGTTCCAGAGAATGCAGTATTGACATTTGTTAATAACGTACCAATCAACATCACTGAATCAATGGAAATAAACCATGACCAGATAAGCAAGAAAGATCTTCTACAACCCACAAATAAGGATACAGCTCAAAAAATTGAAGAACTAAATTAACACTCACGACCTTTATTGCAGCCACTCTTTGGGCATGAAGCCTAGGATCGCGATGGATGATCTTCATTCTCTTACTAAATAATCCAGTTTTGGCATTAAGACTCTGCAATCACCCAACTAAAAAAAGAAGATTAAACTCAAATCTGGCCCAAACGTGACAGTGGATCAACAATCAAAGTATGCATGTGCTTCATCACAGGAAGCATAATCGAAGGATCTTAATCAATCATCAGAAGACCATTTTAGATTGAGAAATACTGGCCTGCTACAAAAATTCAAGCTCGCATAACGAGAAAAAGGCAAATACAATAATCATTGATGAGCAACTGAATTCCATAACCCTTTAAATGCCCCAAAAGAGCACAACTAAGTGTAGGAAGCTATTTCAATTTTACCTTCTAGATTAAGCCAACAAATTGGCACAACAGGGAATCAAGCAAAAACCAAGAACCACAAAGCCAAAGCAGACTCCAAGAACCACAAAGCCAAAGCAGACTTAGTTTGGGTGCAAAGCACCTATTCAAATGCCAATGACACACAATTATATGGTAAACACCATTGCCTACCCAATACGATGTCCAGATTTTGTTTAGGAACCAATAAGTAATTCGTGCATCCCCACACAATGTGCATAGACATGCGAGGCAAGGTTTAAGCAACCAACTTACTTTCAGAGATCGGCTAATCTTCAGTCCAACTTCCGGAGGAGGTGATTGGTATACTCGTTTTGATTTCTTCTTCTTATCAAGTTTTATGTCTAAGTTGTCCACTTCATCATCCTCCTTTACTTTGAGGGGAGAACTGGAGGGCAAAAAAAAAGAGAAATAAATAAGGACCAGAATCCATAATGCAGGGGCATGCTCTTTTATCGGTAAATGCAAAAAGTTCAGATAAATAAGAAAAAGCACATTAATTGGGAAACAGCCCAAATGCAAAAACAGTAATTCAGGTAAAGTGTCAAGCATACAAACTTATTTGAATCATTAAGCACAATAAAAGTTTTCTTGGCAAAGTTAAAATGAACAATAAGTGAGAAAGAAATATCAAGATGCGAAGGAGTTACATTGAGTGAGCCTTCTCCCATGGTCTCTCATCGATTGATTCTTCCCAGATAACACAATCTCCTGAACACTGACGGCAAGTCATTATACCCTGTGATTTTTGAGAAAATGGAGTGAGTGGAACCGTCTCATCATGTCTTTGAATAAAACCAGAGCAACTACGCCAAATGAATTCGGACTATATGCAGCTTAAAGAAACGAACAACCATTTCAGCAGCACCTCTTCCCTACTCAATCCAATATCCCACCTCCTCCCCAAACCAAAAAAACACAAAAAGAAACTAAAAAGAGGGAATAACAGAAAGAAAACAATTCACTAACCTAGACAAAAGTTACAGACTTGCCAATAGGTTTTGAAAAGGCTTTTCTTTTCCCATTAAATTTCAACGAACTTGAAACACTAAGTTAACACGAGACTTCAAAAGCGCCCACAGTTCACAGTTACCAACTTGATAGGGAAACGGGATCTCGAAACTTACCAATACGCACGTCCCTACAACAGTATGGTCGACACAACCCATATTAATGTTGATTTGATAAGGTCATATCGTAAGCTCCATAGTTAATGTGTACTGATCTCCCTACATTGGATGTCAACTATCATCTTCACGCCTGAATTACCAAAAAAAAATAATGTACCTTGCCATTACATAGAGAACAATCTAATCTGGATCTTTCTATTCCACACTCTGCACATGGAGTGTAACCTCTTCCCCTGCAACTTGGGCATGGAAGCTCTCTTATATACTGACCGTTCGGACCAAACCAAGACCTTGGCTTATTCTCGCCAGATACAACTTTCCTGAAACCCAAATTCCACATATAAAAACAACGTAAAAAGAAAGAAAGAAAGAAACACACACACACACACACACACACACAATGAAATACCTAGACTTGACATCAACCTCCAACCCAAGTATCTCTTCTGAAGGATCATAACCCATCTGCCATTAACAAAACAAAGCTAAAATTAACCAATTAAATTGCAAAGAGGCAGCGAGAGAGAGAATGTGTGTACGACAGTGCCTTTTTCTTTTTCTCCATTGACTCATCGTTAGAGCAGCAAATTACGCGAGGAACGAAGCTACTTCCTATCTGGGAGCGGAGAAGTATAAAAAGTCGCAAATTTTTGGGTCTCCCTAGAGGAACAGCTACTCCTAACGAACCGGAAATCGACGACATGGTCCTTCATGAACAAACTCCTAAGCAAAGAAAACCATAAACGGGCTCAGGGCAGAATCGTGTGGTGACCAGAGAGACAACGATAATATCATAAGAGAGTTTACGTGTAGGGTGCCACGTGGCACAAAAAAAACGACGACTGAGGTTGCGTTTTGGAGAAAAACTGCTGTTCAATATTTGATAAGATACTTGTTTAATTTTTCGTTTCACTTGACATTATGGTAATCCTTTAGTTTAAAGTGCGAGTACCATATCGGATTGAATTTTAGTATGGTATTATATCAATATCGGTCAATATTAGGTACCGTTTGTGTACTTTTTAAATTTATAAAATAACCCTTGAATTTTTTTAAAATTTGCAAAATAGCTCATTGGTATATTGTACTGTTGTACTGTATACTCTATAAGTTTACATAAACTCTGTCTCCAAAAATCATAATAATAAATAATAATTACAATTAATATGAAATAACAATAATTTTTAAATATTTCACATATAAATAATAACCACAATTAATATAAAAAACAATATTTATCATACAAATATAAAATTAAGAATAATATAGTATTTAAAATATTACAATAATATAATTTCATCATTTTAATAAATAATAATTATATCAAAATATCCAATAAAAAGAACAATAAATATTCTTAACTCTCAAACTATTACAATTTATAACAAGAGTTCATGATGAGGAAACAATCAAGTAGAAGTTAAACCAGAAACAAAAACATTTACAATTACATTACGGCTTAGTTTGGAGGAGCGGTGGCGGTTGACAACTTGTTGAAATCAACCTGCTAAAATGATAAGTATTTATTCTCAATAAGTATTTATGTGTTTGAGATTGCTATTTTGGTAACCGCTGAAACGTGAAAATAGGTATTTGACAAGCTGAAAAGAGATAAAATGATAAAAAAGTCTATTGATTTAATAAACTATTAATTATTGTTTAAATAAATAAATAATATATTATTAGTCATATAAATTTAAAATTATAAATAATAAAATTATAAATTAAAATAAGAAAATATAAAATAAAATAAATTTAATAAATAAAATATTTCATAAAAATGTATTATTAGTCATGTTAATTAAGACTATAATGGAAAATAATATTTGTAGTGAAGGTTATTAATGGAAAATAAAATTTGTACCGTAGAAGCAGTTTCCTACCGCAACCATCTTTCTACTTATTGATTTCTGCGGTAGCACTGCACTTTTCTCTAACATCCGATTGTTTACCGCAGATCCAGACATGTGACTGCGTTTGAAAACTGCAGTGAATAAGTACTTATCCCATCACACCGCAGATCCAAACGCAGCCTACATATATAGAATTTAACATAAACATTAAATATAAAAAATTAAAAGAAAAGGAAAAACAAAAACCTAGAACGAAATTCAATCGTTTACGAGAGGATACCTGCTATAACTGCACTGACTCCAGTTATCATTTAGTACAAAATCTTTATCATTGAGAGGAGCTTCATCATCATTATCATTTAAATTTAACACACTAAATGACATGTCAATGCTTTTCCATCCAATATTATCTTCTAAATCATTAACATCTACCAAATTCAGTTCTTCAGAAACCTTATCCGTCAAAAGATCAATATTATCAATGGAGGTTGGATCAGTTGAACTACTTGTGCTGTTAAAACTCCTAATAAACAATAAAATTTAATTATTAGAAAATTATATCGAAATTAATAATGATAGTAAGATACCTTTCTCGAAGCTTTAAATTGTAACGAACAAAAACCAAGTCATTCAACCTCTTATGCTCCAATCTATTCCTTTTCTTGGAGTGGATAAATTCAAATGTGCTCCAATTTTGTTCACAGTATGTTGCGCTCACACATTGACTTAAAATTCGAATTGCAAATCTTTTCAATTTTGGAACACTATTTCCGAATTGATCCTCCAAGAAACTTTAACAAAAGTAGCGTTATAAACAAAATAAAGTGTTAATTAATTTCAACAAATAAAAAAATGAAACAACTAATACTTGGAGAAAGTTTTCCTCTTTGTCGAATAACAATTAGCATTCCAAAATCTCCATAAGACAACTTATAAAGCTTCATTTGTGAGCTTAAGAGATCTTGCATCGCTTCAATGCTAACAATTGTTGTAATAGTTAAAAACATTCCTCTATTAACTACAACTTACTTAGTAAGATCTAGTTTAAAATAAACACTAGGATTCAAAAATGACCCAGCTGCAAACAACGTAGAAGAAAGTTGTCTTTTCCTTCTCTCATTAATGATTGAAAGATATGGTGTGTACAAAGAAGGCCTACGTTTCAGATTGACCTTGATTGCTTCCATCGCTCTCTCTATGGCATCAAATAACCCATTGTTGGCTTTTGTTCACTATCAGCCAAGCGAAGCATCCTCACCAAAGGCTCACAAACTTGGATAAAAAATTAGCATTGAGGCCAAAATTCTCTATATTTTAGTATAATTTTATAAACCTCCACTCCAGCATTAGACCTAGCATGTTGGGATGTAATCCACTTATCACTTGTAAACATTTGTCTTAACTCTTTTTTCATCGTAACAAAAGACTAAAGTGATAAGAAATTTATTGCAAATCTTGTTATAGTAAGATGACACAAATTCCTACCATTGGTAAATTCCTTTCTCATCAAATTCAATACCTATGCACGATTATAGATGAACTTTGTCATCTTTTTAGCTTTCTACATAGTCTCATCAATAACAGGAAAATATCTAGGATCCCCTATATTCTCCAGCATTAGGTCAATGCAATGTGCAATATAAAAAGTTCAAAAAAAGAATTATACGTATTTTGCAACCTTTTTCCTACAGCTTTATAAGTGGAATCATTGTCAGTAATAAATTGAACAATATTTTTTGGCCCTACTTCATTCATAACCTCGTCAAATATCACAAACAAAGTCTCAGTATTCTAAATAAGGCCATATGTATAAATAGATTTCAAAATATAGAGCTATTTGTAGAATATACCAAAAAATTAATAATAGGCTCTTGACTCCTATTGTTCCAACCATCACACATGATTGAACATCCATAAGTAGTCTAATTCACTCTTCTTTCTGCCAAATAACTTCTAATTTCAGAAACAAAACAACTCAAAAGTTTACCTCTTAAGTCATCAATCAAGAACCTTTGTAACCCGGACCATAAATGGCTATTGCATCCATCATAAGTTGATAATAATAAGACTGTGAAGCATTAAATGACGAACCTATATCATACCATCATCTAGCTACTGTCATATCGACATTGTGAGTCACATCTCTTGATTACATTACACTACGAATTGAATGTTGGGCTTCAAGAGTTGTTCGTGGTGTAAAAAAACTAGTTTGTCTTCTTCTCTTCCTCACATCAAGTTTAGGTACTTCTTCAAGGGCCTGGGATAGAACACTTTTAGTACCACTACCACCACTACCACTACCACTGCCACGTTCAACATTTCCAGAATCACCACAGAATCCAGAAAACGAACTTCCATTACCAATTTCAAAATTCAAACTTTCCCTTCTATCTTTCTCATGTTGATATTCTTTAAACAATGTTTTCATTTGCCACTTCACATCATGACTTACTTTTTTACAGGATTCTACATCTCCTTTAACCCCAGCTATATGCTTCTTCAATCGGGTGATTCCTCCACTTTTTAAATGCTTGTTACAAAACAAACAAATTGTATGATTCTTCATACTTGGGACCAATACAGTATGAGCCCAAGTTGGATCATTATATCTTCCTGAAGCAATTTGATTAGGAGTAGTTGAACTTCCTTCCATTTATCTGTAACAAAAAATGAAGATATTAGTTTTGTAAGAAATTAATCCTTTAGTAGTTTCATCAACAAAATTAGTAGTGCTAATGCTAAGTCCTTCATGAGGCAATGCAGCAAAAATAATGTCTTTAATTGTTTATATTAAACCTAAAGAAGTAGAGATGCATGAAACGAGAGTAAAATTCAGAAATAGATAGACTTTCTTATTGGAGAGTAGTAAATTCATGTTAAATTTAAAATCGAAGTACTATTCAAAGATTTAAGATGATGGCTCAACGAATCCAAAGATTCAAGTCATGACTTAAACATCCTTAACTTCACTTTCATCTTTATTCTTGTTTTTTCAGAATATGATTATTGCCATTGACATATCTTCATAAATCCTTGCCTTTAATAAAAATCTTGAAATAGAATGCACAAGCTGAATAATTTTTTCATTAAGATGAACTAAAAAACTTTCACATTTATTCGAAGAGTTAATGCCAAAGTACTATTAATGAGATAAAAATGGAATAATAAGAAAATTAGAATTTGAATATGCAAAGACTACGAGATGGACTAATTTTAGGATAAATAAAGGTTGATATGCAAGAGACTTGAATCCTTAAAGAGATGGAGTGGGATTAAAATTAAAGACAACTTAGAGATATAGAATAATTACAATTACAAAAGTTCCTATTTGGTTTTTTCACAAGACAACAACCGAATTATTATTATACTCAATTAATTATTTACCCAATATCCAAATACTATTTCAATAATTTTAAGATTATGTCGATTAATTATTTATTTGAATTCTTTCCAATTTACATTCTCGGTAGTTTTAAGTTAAGTTGAAACTTTAAAGCCTTTCTAACTTTTAAATCATGCATCATAAAGTTAAGTTGAAACTTGAATTGAAATTTGAAAGACTTTCTAACTTTTAATGCATGCCGTGAATGACCAAAAAATTTAACATAAATCAAGTCATCAATTATCAATCAACCGAACCATAAATGAACCAAAACAAAGAGAACCACAAATGAATCAAAACCATACTCCTTTCATTCTATTCAACTCCAAATCCAATCCATTATCCAACTCCAACCACCGACACACAAATGCTTCACAATTTCATTCTAACTTCCCATTCACAATCACAACACAAATGCAATTAACTAGAAAAAATTCTAACAAAAAGTGAAAAAACACCAAAACAGAAATTCACAATCGGTGATTGGGTATTATTCTAAATCGGGTTAGGTTAGGTTTAGATCTGGGTATTATTCCCAGATCTGACAGCTACAGTTTTGCAGATGCATGGGCGATAGAGGAGAGAAAATGATGGTGGCATGGTGCGTTGGTGGTCCTCATGGTGGATGGCTGAAGGTTGATGGAGGTTCAGATGAGGCTCGATGGCGATGGGTTAGCGTGGTGGAGGAAGATTCGAAGATGACCACCGGAGAGGTGGGACATAGGAGCATTGCCAGAGAGGTGGGACGTAGGAGCATCGCCGGAGATGGAGAGGATAATAAGAGAGAAAGAGTGGAGAGGACGAGAGCATGGGTGAGATAGAGAGATGAGGTGTGTTTGAGAGAGAGACAAAAAAAGAAAAAGGAGAGGCAGGCGTTGGGTGGGGGGGTTGTTAGGGTTGGTTATTATTTTTTATTTTTGCAAAAAAGTCCTTGATTTTTGTTAAAATTTTGAGTACCGGCCAGTACTAGTAGGTACTTGGCGAAAACATCCGGTTTCGGCCGGTGCCTGAGACCAGTACCAAACATGTTGATACTATTCCGTTTTCCGGACCGATCGACATATTCTGTTGGACCCCGAATCTGTTAGTAAGCATGAACTGAATGATTTTGGGTGATTTTGTTAGATAAATTATATTCTTCTATTGGATTCAATTGATTAAGTCAAGTTTAGGAAGGTTATTTCATGATTTATATGAAAATTGGA
>JANQAP020000074.1:2014201-2033516 GCA_026874005.2 Erythroxylum coriaceum
AGAGTTAACATGTGGATGCTTACTAAGGATAGTAAGTATATTGGATTGACCTACTATGAGACAATCATATGGATATTCTATTCCATTGTCAATGATAGTCTCATCATAGCAATGCTGCAAGTATCCTTTGACTTGAGGTGCTCAAGGATATCTCGGATACTGATCATGTGCTTTGACTCCATTCATCGGTGCCTTTTAGGGGTTACTTATATGGTGGTGATTAGGTACAGCTTCAGATATTCGGAGGTTATTGAGTAGCAAATAAAGGATTCACCATTCCTGATAGAAGGAGATGATACCCACGGCCTCTTTTCGGGGTCATTACTCGGGAGTCTTTGGCCAGAGCAGATACATGTCATGAAGAGAGTCTTCAATGATCTATAGAGTAATGAGATCCTCAGGACAAGGTCTAAAATCACGTGGACTAAATGTGACGTAGTCAGTCTAGTGGGAGTTGACACTTTGACCATACTCTGAACTAAGTGGGTTATAGATGGTGAAAGGAAGAATTGCATGGCAACATTGCATATGGAAGGGTTCGTAGTTATACCACTGACTTTCTGATCAATTGGGGGTCGCGACGTGATGCTAGATACTACTTTTGACTTACTTGAATTAAGTATTAATTCAAGTAGCTAACACAATCGGGAATCTAATGGGCCACACACATAGGAGATATGAAGGATGAGTAAAATGGTCTTGAATGGTGATTCAAGATATGAGAGAGAGCTCGAGATTGTATCACGATGTGATTGTGGTAGAAAACATTTCATGGAATGGATTAGAAACAAGTGTTGTTGGCTTCCATTAATGCATGCTATTTATGGTCATTAACTTCCCATAATTTCCATTAATGCATGCTATTCACGACTATTAACTTCTCATAAATTTCCATTAGTGATGGCGGTTATGGAAGGCCAAATGGTGTAGAAAATTGAGATGATTTTCATACATCTAGTGTAAGACATAATAAAAAAAGGAAGAAAGGTTCTTTCTTATACACACACTCTTTTCTCTCTAAATCTCGCAAGAGTTCTTGTCTTTGCTAACACAAAGAAAGAATTTTAACCATCTCCTAGTGAGGTTTCATCCTTCTATCTTCGTATGGACTTTCATTAGAGACGGTCTACGTTGATCGTTGTGGTTTAAGACAACTCAACTCGGAGAAGATTAAAGAATGAAGGAGATCGTCAGAAAGGTATGTAAACATCTTACATTTCATGTTTTTGTCTTCTATATCTACATGCATGAGTAGATCTGGTTTTTGAGGTTCCATTTTATTTTCTGCTGCATATATTTGATATATATTATGTATGAAATGCATAATCGGAACCTAACACTCCTCACTCTCGAGGAATTTTTACAAATGCTCCATGCTATAACTTATTCATAAGTGAATCAGCCTCAGTATCGTGGTCCATCCTCTTATAGAAACAGTCCCTTAATCCTAAAGGTTATGTTATTACATAGTTAGCAATTAAGAATTGATTGAGAACAAAATTTTGTTGGTTCTCACACGTAGATAAAACTTGTTTACTTTGTCATTTAGCAGAGGAGGATAGGAATCACTTATTTTTTGTCTACGAATACTCCAAAGCTATGTGGAACACGATCTTATACATGCTGGAAGCTGCAGACTTTACCTATGAATGGGAGGATATACTGAATTGGGTGATCCACCAATGCCATGACAATGTTATACTCCCCAAAGTAGCATTCATCACTACCATATACATGTTATGGAAGGAATGAAATAATAGACTGTGTAAACAAATTGAAGAAGATAAGCATAAGTTGGCAGATAAAATAGTCAACTAGATTCGAGCTGTTCTCATTGCCAAACGAGCTGATCTCCAGCTACCTCCCCATATCAAGGCCAAATGGCACTTATGATTTGTCACAGCATAAACAAGGCCTAATGTTTATAAGCATTTCTATTGTACTCCCAGGAACACTGACATCGAGTGAGATAGACTAGAGATCTCTATGGTTTTTTGAAACCTTGCAAAGTTGAAATCTTGTCATAACTTTTGCTATAGATTAATATATCTTTATTCATTTTACAAAAAAAAAAACTCATAAGGTTACAACTATAGTTTTGAATCCTCTTGAATCAAAATATTTGGATTTAGTCGCATATGGCTTTAGTTCCAACACCAAAAATATAAGAAAATATGAAAGATTGAGAGAAAACTAAGAAAACAAAAAAGAGAATTTTTAAAAGGTGGTAACCATTTTTTTAAAATTCTTTTCCCACTCAAAACCTAGTCTACTTTTATCTTACAAAGATTTGTATCTAAAACAAATCCAATTCCCTACATAATAGGGATGGAAATAAGTTTTCTAATTAAATTCCAACTCTTGAAGTGAATATAGAATTAGATGTGATCTCGTCTTATCCACTGAAGTAATCTATCTACTTTTTTTTTTCCAAAATTTGTAATTTTGACTAATAATTTTCCAATTTGATGCAATTTCTACTTGCCATCTTTTAAAACAAAACAAATATTGGTTTTCCTATTTAAGCACCAAAATATAGTCAAAACAAAAGAGCTAATTTTGTTTAACGTATCAAAATAACATCTTATCAAAAGAGGCCTTTATTTCGTACTTTATTTGATGCCATATATGGAATAATGATAATGACTTCATCATTTTTTCCCTTTTAGAATGTCCTACCTACTGTTAATAGCATGATTCCATTATAGGTTCAATATGAAGTCCATTAATTTGAGGAATATATAATTTACTGCATTTGCCAATAAGCAATTATCATCGAGACAGTATCATTTTATGATATCATTATGCATTTCTAGCATTAAAAGATAATAATTAATTTCCCTTGTCAAATTATATCCATTAAATCAACTTTAATTATTGGACAAATTATAGTAGGCAACACACACTTCTCTATAACTAGGAGAATATGCTAATTAATTACATTTTCCTGATTTATGCTCCAAAGGAAATCATATTCAATCAAGAATTTCTACCATCCTGCTTGCTTAGCTGACAATTTCTTCTATGCCTTAAAAAAGGTATTTGGCATATTATTTGTTTGAACTATAAAGTTTAGCATTAACAGGTATATTTGTCACATCCTTAAACAATATACCTGTAACCACTACCTTCTTACGGATAAAATATCTTAGTTCAATTTTGTTAAGTTTTTACTTTTAAATGATATTAAATGTCCCTCCTGGAGTAGCGTACAACCTATAAATTTATTTGATACATCATTATGAACTTTAAAGGGAAATTCAAAGTTTATCGGTCTTCCAAATTAGTTTTGAAGTAATTAACTACTTTAGTTTCTCAAAAACATATACATAATGGCCTAACCAACACCATGTTTTTTAATACTTTTTTTAGTAAATCAGTGATAGGGCAAACCTTCCTAGAAAAAATTTAGATGAATCGCTAACAATAATTCATAGGCCTTAAGAAAGGCTACAGTTTTGACACCTTGGTTGGGTTCTCAACTCTTAATGTTATGTACCTTTTAAGGATTTATCCAAACTTGGCTTTTACTTGCCAAATACCCCATAAACTTAATAACTAACTTCATAAACTCATAATTCTTTTTCTTAACATACAGTTTGTTCTTTTACAAGCATTCTAACATCTGTTATAAGTGGACTAATATGTTTATCTATAGAGTTTTTATAGACCATAATATCATTAAGATATACCACCACAAAGTCATCTAAAAACTTGTATAGAACATCATTAATTAAATTATATAATGTGATAGGGGCGTTGTTCAAGCCAAAAGGCATTATTGTAATTCGCAAGCACCTGACCAAGATAGACATATGGTTTTTGACTCATCTCCCTGGATAATTTTAACCAACTAATAACTTGATCAATAATCTAGTCTTAAGAAGACTGAAGCCATATCCAATATGTCCTTTAAAATAGAATATGATACTTATTCTTGATGGTTACCTTATTTAATTTTTGATAATTGATACACACTTGTAATAAGTCATCTTCCTTCTTTTAGAAAAAAAAGAAGAGCACCATAAAGAACTTTTGAGGATTGCTGATACCCTACTTTTGACAATTCACCCAACTATTTTTTCAAATCATTTAACTCCAATTGAGACATTTGGTATGAGGTATGTGCAGGAGGAACAAAACCTAGTTTCAACTTAATTTAACAATTAATTGCCCACCTTGATGATAGTTCCTTAACAAATTCTATCAACATCATATCCTAGTAGGATTATAGAAAAGAAGCAATCTCATATAATATTTTTAGGATTGCATTTTCCTTCATATCAACTATGGCAATAAGGTATGCACTCTCTCCATGTTCTAAACCCTTTTCCACCACTATTTTTAAAATTAATACTAAATTCTTTTATTGTAGGATTGAAATGTCTAATAAAATAAAGGACTTATTCCTTCATAAACATGATTCCATACAAATGTGAATATATTTTATTACCTTATACGGATAAAGGAAGTTTATACCAAGGATGACATTGAAATCATCCAATAAAATGATCATCATGTTATCTTGCAAGCCCAACCTTTAGTATTCACAGTTACATTGTAAGCCATTCTATCGATATTCTTCACTTTTTCATTTACTGTTTTCAATCAATTTATGCTCTTTTTCACCTTTAATTTGAAATTAGAAACCAACTTCTCTATAATGATTATGTATGTGGCACTAATATCGACCATCACAACAATATCTACACCATTAATTCAGACTATTAGGTGTAACTAAAAGACATGAATAATGTTTACCTAATTTGAAAGAGTGTTAAACAATTGGAATGGATTAACCAATTTTGTGACTTCACTTTTTCTTACATGTTCTACTACCATAGCATTAGTTATCTCTTGTACGTGTAAAGTTAGGTTAATTGCAAATAAAATAACCAGTATTCATTCTTATATCTACTACATGAAGCCCCATTTCCATTCATCTTACTTTTTTCTTTATCACTTTACATTTGTTTTCACTTATATTTAAGCTTACTATTGCCATTTTATAATTATCGTTGGACTTGGACTGATTTGAGGTACTTATTACTTCTTTATATTTGTTAGGATGCAAGTCAACTAACTAATTAACAATTACAATTGCATTTAATAAATCTTTACACCTTTCTAAAGGAATTCAATTTGTATCCAAGTTTGCAATTTAGATAGAAACTTGAATAACTTAAATATCTAGCTCAATGAACTAAGTGCTTTTACATAATTACATAAGATCTCCTCTATATTGATTCACGATCAATCTACGATATATTGCAAAACTTGACTTGTTCTCTTGTGCAAACCAACACTTCCCATATATCAATTCCCTAAATTTAAATCATTTTCCATTTAAGTTCTCCACTAAAATTTTACCTCTTCCAGACATGCTAATTATCATGATTATTAGCTTAAGGAACTTTTTGAAGCATCAAATTATTACTACATACTTCAAAGGATGTTCTCTGATTCCTTAATATCAAAAGCTCTGTCAAAATGTTTGGAACCAAAGACTTTCAAATAAAATAAGTTTATGCCACCCTTTTGAACAACATTTTTCTATAATACATCTTCTAGCATTCCAACTCTCCTATTTGTCTCACTAAAAATGTATCCAAAATTTTAGGTACTATCACTAGCTTCTCCAATATAATCAACATCTACATGATTGACATGGCATCATCTTCCAAAATGTAACCTAAACTAAGCTCAAAAGAGTGAAGTTATTTTTTAATATAAAATCTCTTTATCATTTTTTCCAATGCAAATTGTAAAGGTTTTCTGTGGACATTTATTAATATTGTTTTCACCATAGATGGAAAATCTTCCTTCTAATTATTAGGGCAGAGGGTCAATTTTTAGTGTATGTTATCCCTTGTTATACTCGGTGTGAGCACAGTGGATAATAGTTAGACCTTAAATCCTAATAACAGAATCGTGCAGGCATTAACTAGCCTTGACCAATGTTTAACACTTGGGACAACAAAACAAGGCAAAAACTTGCGAGTAGGTAAGGAAAATATGCATTATTAATAGAAGCTCAAGAGTAAGTGGTCATTGTTATGCATTGGTACACATTGCAGTAATCTTCGATGAGATGCAATATTCAGATGTGAGATCAAAAGATAGATTGAGACAGACCTTGGGTTAAAGGTTGTCTAGATCACATGTATGAGGACATAAGTGAAAGCTCTAAAGACCTAATGCGTGCTCAAATAGATGGACCATGACTAATGGACTTGACATGGGTAAGCATTGGACCAGACTAGTATGCTATGAAAGGTTTTGGGCATAGATGACTCATTATCAATAGATAGAGATCAAGGGGAGATATTGGATGGTGTGGCTGATAAGATTACAGTAGATATACATCAGCTCTAAAAGATAAAGATCATATGGGAAGATCATTTGAAGATAGTGGAGTTCTTTAGGGATATAGATGTAGCTTTTCTAATTAAATGCAATCTCTTATCTTGTTCGTTAGGATGTAGCTAAATCCTATAGGGTCCTATTTAGATGCAGGTGTCATCTAATTGGTTAGTATGATGTAATCTGATAAGGATAAAGGTGATCTAGTTAGTTCAGTTTAATTAGGATTCAAAATTATAAAGTTAGGGAAGCCTATAAATACCTTATCTAAGTCTTGGTTCTCAGAACACAGATAAGTAGGAGGGGAACACGTTGAGAGAGAGCATTCCTTTATATACTTTTGCGGAAGTAATAAAGGTTGGTTTCTACTGTATCTCTTATATATTTATATTTGCCTATGATTATTTAATACTTTCGTAGAATTGTTACTCGAGTTTGAGAGTTAAACACTTTAAATGTTGTGAGGAATTTGAGAACAAAGTTTTATTAGTCAACAATCACATGGGAAGGCTGAGTCTCGCTTAAGCAGACCTAAGTAAGATTGTCGTGCAAAAGAATAGGCACGACCTCAGTGTAAGTTTGGTGCCCAGGAAAACTTTTATAACAACAGATATTAAAGCTAAAGTATCGATATGACAGGAGGTAGCAATTTGACAGAGCATGTCAGGTGAATGGAGGCATTCACAAGACCAATTCCTCAAAGAGTGGAAGAGGTCACTTCCTCCTCATCTCAGTTGAGATTTTATAGGCACGGATCCAACAGTTTCAACATTAAATAATAAACTTGATCATGGCATAAGAGGATTATAGATTAGAGATCATGATCTTAAGGCGTGCCATTGCAACACAGGATGTTGGACATGCTGAAAGCACTTTAGTAAAGGTGCAAGCACCCCAATTTTTCAACAGCAAGTGGAGTGCCAAGAAGCTTAAATTTTTTGTGTGGGATATAGAGCAATACTTTTCAACGACAAAGGTATCCAATTTAGAGAAGGTATCAATCATGACTATGTATACAGAGGAGGAGGCAAACCTATGGCAGAGAACAAGAACCTCTAACTACATCAGTGCGAGTAAACCTCGCATTGATACTTGGGAGAAGATGAAGAAGGAGCTAATGGACCAATTCTTCCCCACAGACACTCCATGGCGTGCTAAAGAAGCTTTGAAGTAATTGAAGCAAGATGGCTTAGTGTGAGAGTATATGAGGGAATTCACATCTTTGATGTTAGACATGTAGAACATATATGAGGAAGACAAGTTGCTCAATTTCATAAACGACTTGCTATGTTATGCAAAAAAGGAGCGTTAGAGGTAGAACATAAAAGACCTCCCAAGCACGATAGTGGTTGCAGATGCCTTGGTGGATCTCCAAATACCCTTACCAATTTGAACTAACAACAAGGATGAAAAGAACATATAATGTCTCAGAGAAAGGCAAGGAGAAGGTATTTGATTCTTCTAAATGCAAGTCTAAGAAAAAAAACAAAACAAAATATTGCCTGTTTCATTTATGAAGGCACAAATTTTACTTTTGAATCCTCAAGACAAAAGGTGGGTAAGGAGCAAATAAATTCCATGGTCATAAAGGATCAAGGAAAAGGAGGTGAAGACTCGACAGAAGAAGTCTATCTCAACAATTATGCTATATTACGCATAATGGGCCTTATAAAGGAGCATCCAAACAAAAGCGAGGACAAACTCGACAGAGAGGGACAATAATACATTATAGCTGTGCCAATGACTAAAGAGTCTTTGAGGGGTCCACATTCGGAGGTGTGCCCACAAATTATTTTGAAGGAGGAGTCGAGTTCTTAATGGGGGTAGTTTGTTAGACTCGTAAGTCCTAATAATATAATCATCCAGGCATTGGCAAGCCTTGACCAATTTTTGACACTTAGGATGATGAAACAAGATAAAGACTTGCAAGTAGACAAGAAAAACACATATTATCAATAGAAGTTTGAGAGTAGGCAAGCATTGGTACACTTTGCGATAATCTTCAAAGATGTGAAAGATTCGGATGTGAGATTAAAAGATAGCTTGAGATGAATCTTAAGTTGAAGGTTAGCTGGATCATATGCATAAGGGAGACATATAAAAGCTCTAATGACTTAATTTGTGCTTAAATAGACGAACAATGACTAATGGATTTGACATTGGTAAGCATTGGACTACACCATTATGTTATGAAATTTTTTTTGCTTAAATGACTCATAATTAATAAAATAGGGAGATCAAGGGGGATCTTAGATAATGTGATGAATAAAATCACAGTAGATATACATCAACTTTAAAAAATAAAAACCATATAGAAGGATCATCTAAAGATAGTGGAGTTCTTTATGGATATAGATCTCTTATCTTGTTAGTTAGGATGCATATAAATCCTATCAGATAAAGTTCTATTTGGATGGAGGTGTCATCCAATTAGTTAGTACGATGTAATCTAAAGATAGATGTGATCTAGTTAGTTCAGTTTGATTAGGATTCTAACTTATAAAGCCAAGGATGAATATAAATAGCTTATTTGTGTCTTGCTCCTTGGAACAGAGTTAACTAGGAGGGGAACACATTGAAAGAAAGCATTCTTTTGTATACTCCTAAGGAAGTAATGAAGATTGATTTTTACCATAGCTCTTGTGTGTTTATTGTTACAAATGATTATTTAATGCTTTCATATTATTCTTACTTGAATGTGAGATTTAAACACTTTAAGGGTTATGAGGCATTAGAGAATATGGTTTTGTTTGTCAGCGATTATATAGAAAGACTTAGTCTTATTTAAACAGACCTAAGTGAGATTGTTCTGCAAAGGAGTAGATGTGACTTTGGTATAAGTTCAGTTTTTAGGAAAACCTTTGTAATAATAGGTATCAGAGCCAAAATATTCATATAATGAAAGGCAACAATTTGACAAAGCATGTCAATAAAGTGAAGGTACTCATAGGGCCAATTCCTCAAAGGGAGGAAGATGTCACTTTCTACTCATCTCAGTTCGAGATTTTGAAGGCGCAAATCCAACAATTGCGACATCAAATAGCAGACTTGATGAAAGCACAAGAAGATTCTAGATTGGAACTGACGATCCTAAGATTTATCATTACAGCATAGGACGTTTAGCGTGCCAAAAGCACTTTGGTGAAGGTATGAGAGTCCCAAGTTTTTGGTGGCAAGCAGAGTGCCAAGGAGCTTGAAATTTTTTCTGAGATATGGAGCAATAATTTGCATCGACAAATGTGTCCGATTCGGAGAAGATGTCAATCACGGTTATATATATGGTGGATGATGCAAAGTTGTGGTAAAGAATGATAACCTCCAATAAACCTGAGGAGAAGATGAAGAAGGAGCTAACGAATCATTTTCTTCTCAAAAACACTTCATGGCTTGCAAAAGAAGCTTTGAATTATTTAAGGTAAGATGGATGAGTGTGGGAGTATGTGAGGAAATTCACATATTTGATGTTGGACGTATAGAACATGTTTGAGGAAGACAAGTTGTGTAATTTCATTAGCGATTTGTATGGTTGGACACAAATGAAGTTTTGGAGGTAGAACGTAAAATAAGTCCTAATCGCAATAGCGGCTATAGATGCCTTAGTAGATCTCCAAATGCCTCCACCAATTTTGAATTAGCAATGAGGACAAAAAGAAGGGTGGGATACAACATGGCTCGAAGAAAGGCGAGGAGAAGGTATGTGATTCTTCTTAATACAAGTAAGAAACAAATAAAACAAGATATTACTTATTTCATTTGTGAAAGGATATATGTTGTTCATGAATGCCCAAGACGAAAGGTGGGTGAGGAGTAAATGAATTCTATGGTCGTGACGGATTAAGAAGGAGGAGCAGAAGATTCGATAGAAGAAGTCTATCTCAATAATTATGCTATGTTGGGCTTAATAAGCCTTGTGAAGGAGGGTCTAATCAAAAGTAAGGACAAACCTGATGGAGAGGAAAATGTTATGTTGGAGTTGCGTTAATAACTAAAAAGTCTTTGAGGGAACCACATTTGGAGGAGTGCACACAGATTATTTCGAAGAGGACATCAAGTTCTTCTGGTGTAGGTGGTTTGTTAGATCCCTCGGTCTTAATAATGAAATTATGCAAGCATTAGCGAGCTTTAACCAATGTTCAGCACTCAGAACGACAGAACAAGATAAAAACTTGCAAGTAGGCAAGGAAAATAGGCATTGTCAATGGAAGCTCGAGAGTTAGCAAACATTGGCATGCATTGGTGCATATTACGGTAATCTTCGACAAAATGCAAAATTCAGATGTAAGATCAAAAGATAGCTTGAGATGAAACCTTTGGTTGAAAGTTAGCTAGATCACATGCACGAGGGAGACATGTGAAAACTCTAAGGATTTAATGTGTTTTTAAATAAGCAGACCATGACTAATGGACATTACTAATGAGAGTCTTTAAGCTTGAATAACTCATCATCAATGGATTAAGATAATTGGGACATCTTGGATGATGAGGCGGATAAAATCACACTAAATATACATCAGCTCTAAAAGATAAAGACCATATAAGAGGATCATATGAAGATAATAGAATTTTTGTCTAATTAAATAAAATTTCTTACCTTGTTAGTTGGGATGTATCTAAATCCTATCAGATAAAGTCCTATTTGGATAAAGGTGTGATGTAATATGATTAATATGATGTAACATGATAATAATAGAGGTGATCTATTTAATTGAGTTCAATTAAGATTCTGAATTATAAAGCTAAAGATGTTGCTGCTTAGAATAAAAATAAGTAAAAGGAAAATATATTGAAAGAGAATATTCTTTTGTATACTTTTGAAAAAAATAATAAAGGTTAATTTTTATCATAACTCTTGTATGTTTCTTATTATCTATGATTATTTAATACTTTCGCAATATTCTTATTTGAATATAACAGTTAAACACTTTGAAGATCACGAGACATTCAAAAATAAGATTCGTTAATCAACAATCACATGAAAAGGCTAAATCTCACTCAAAAACCAAAATGAGACTGTCAAAGGAATAAACGTGATTTCGATATAAGTTTGTGCCAAAAATACTTTTATAACAATAACGTTCTACCCGGCTAAATGCATCACATTGAAGGTCTAATACCCAACTCACAGGCTCCTTATTTTGCAACGGTCAGAAAAAAAACATCAATTATATGCAACTTTTTTTTTATTTTACACCTATTACCTTCCAGTCACAAAAAATTGCTCCAAATCTTGCCCTCGTTTTGCAAATTCCACTGCACCAAAATATACAAGCCACGACTCCTTAAAGCAAGATATGGCAAAGAATATGAATAGAGCTCAGTAATAACCGTCTTACACCAGGTCTGTAGTTGGGGAGTTTTGTAAGAAGCTTTACGCCTCCATGCATCAAAGAGATTAGAATATTGATCTAAAAGAATACGAATGGATTTCGTAAGCTTGATGCGCTCATGCATTAAAGAGATTAGAATATTGATCTTCATGTTAGTCTATGCATATACTTCCATTCTGACTTGAAGAAAATATCAACCTAAAGTATTTCTGTTCAAGAGAGGGGAAATGCAGTAGGCACAAGCATCGCAACCAACATGGGAAGGTTCCTTCCTAGGAACCAAGCAAACATTTAACAGTTACTTGTTACAGCAAGCACAAGTCTTTGTTCCAACAATATTTAAACAGATTGCGGACCATCTCTAAACTTTCCATGTCATGGAGCCAGAAAGACTAATCAGCAGTCCAACTCTGCTCCACAATTTCACGAACTCTTCTATTGTATTCGCGCTTGTTCTCACTAAACATTCGTGCAGCTTCTGAATTTGCCGGTGAGTTTGGGTTTGGGTCGCATAGTAATGACTACAACAACAAATAGTGAAATTATAAACATCAGATTTCAAATTGTAAGAATCTAAAAGTATGCATGTGACATATCGGGGGGACGGATGACGATTAGAGCCCAAGAGAAGTATTGGAAGAATGTGCGTTACCTGGATTGATGTGAGTATGGCTGCCACATCATAAATAGGACTCCACTGATTTTGTAGAATATCCAAGCAAATGCTTCCATCTGCATAAACTGAAGGAAAGGCAAACCAATAATGACATTTAGAGTCATATGGCATGAATAGACAAAATTATGCATCTCATCACACAGAATTTTCTTACAGTTCTAGAAGTGATCGACCAGCATGGAAAAAACGAGAACTGCAAACTTGAAGATCGTTACTTATTATGTGCCTTAAAACTTCAGAACCAACTACACGAATTTCCTCCCAACAGTCTAAATCTTTTCATTCTCATGCTTAGATTATCTATTATTGCAATTGAAAGATTAAGATGTGCAGAGGCTAAACAGCACAAGAAGCAGGTGTATCAAAGACGTACAACTCTACGCATAAACATATTTTGGATAATAATAAATTTTTTCTTGGTACTCTCTGATAACCATTGAATCCTACATTTAAAATGGAATTTCTATGAAGAGGATTATCTTCAATTAAAAGAGCATTGCAAACTAACTCTTTTTTGACTGGTGAAATGAAATGGAATAATTGAACTCAACTTCCAAGCAAGAGACAGTTTCTTATGCTTCTAAGAAAATAATCAATGGTCAGGAATAAGGTGTCCAGAAGAAAAAAAGATAAATGCTGTTTTATCCAACTTACTGTTTGGATGGAACATTCGAGACACAAAGCGCACTGTAGGAGGCTTGTTAGGATAATCTTCTGTAAATTGCAGTGTCAACTTGAACGTACCTGAAGAAGCATTGCATACATCATAACATGAATTTGGTTTCTCAAAAACCAAGACCTAAGCCCAACAACCATCTTTCATAAGTAAGATAACAATCTATAATAAAAACAGAAACCGTCCACATCAAGATGAACTTATTCTAGACTATAATAAAATGAAGAATATTGCAATAATGACATGATCCTAACCAAAACACCAAGAGAAACTAGCACATGTTTGCAAATAACAGGGTTAAATATGAAGCTTTCAAAAAAAAAATTATCTAAGGAAGCAATATAACCATAATGGAATTTCCCAAACACCTCTTGCAGCATTACAGGCATTGTATAGATAGTCAATCTTCATTGTTTATTTTGAATGCATGATAGGCATGCAAGTGAAAAATAGAAAAATATATGTAGCTAGCCAACACTAACTAGTTCTGAATGTGAAGTAGATCATATGTTCATATTTTCCTGTATATGTCTCATAACAGTTTACCATATAAAAGAAACTAGCTAAAACACTGATTTGTGCAGCAAATCAAAATCCCAAAAAACCAACTTCCTCAAATACTAAATTCAAATACCTCAGCACAGGAATAGAACACCAACTGAGAAGCAAAAGCAAGTAAAAAGATCAGAAACATCTTCCTTAAAGACAGTATATATCCTAGGATCTGGTGAATATAACAATTCACATCACTAATTAACAACCACAATTGCAATAATTCATGTTACTAACCGACATCAATCAAGATTTGGGCAATAAAATTAAAAAATGGATGCCAAAGATAATCTTCTTTCATCAGATCATGCAAAGGAGTCAGCTTACCTCCATCCCATGGTGTGTCATCAGGCCTGCAAATCATCCAATAAAGAGCATAAGGACACTGTTGGAATGTTATGTATCTAAAGCCATTTGAAAAATCACAGAGAACCAACAGAAGAGAAGTAGAGGACAATGATGATTAAATAAGTAGCAGAAATTTTTGTCAATAAAATTAATATCTTTTCTTGACATACCCGAATATAACAGCATTCCATAGCATAATGTTGTTGTCTTGAGGAGCACCACTAATGCCAGCAGGAGGATCTTGTTGTAACCTCTTAAAATCCCTCATCAATCTCTTCCTTGAAGGAGTTGACATCTTTGCCGATACAGGTTCAATCAAAACAAGATGTCAACAACCAAAGAAGTACTTCACGCTCTACCCTGTTCAATTAGAAAACACGTCAACAGTTTCTCAGTCTAGCTTATAAGATCCAATTGCGTTAATAATGACGCTACAGGACAACTTTCGGCTATTGAAACAATAATAGCGACATCTAGCATCATTTTAGTTTAAAAACGACATCTAGACATCAACCCACGAATATAATCGACAGCAATGCCCTCGTAGACGGACAAACATGCAATCAACTACATATTTGAAAAAATCTTACAACGAGTCCAACACAAAAGAGCGAATCTTCGATGCCCTAAAAGACAAACATAATGGACAATCTTAAAGCAAAAACAAATTAACAATCCCCAAAAATCAGGAAGAACGGCAGATCCAATTTTGGGTTCTTCTCGATAACCAAAGCTCGTCAAACAATCAAATGCACGGAGAAAGTAAACACCAAAGCTAGGGTTTATTCTACGTCGATGTAAACCAACATTTTTTTCAGTAAACAAGCAACGAAAAAACAGATTAACATGAAAAATGCAAATACCAAAAAGATCAAGAAACAAACAAAAAGAAAAGATTCACTCGGAACAATTACCGGATGTGATCTCCAGAAGAAGAACCCGTTCACTTTTGGTAATGAATTCTCTCCGAATCAAACAGGGAAGATAATATCAGAGAAAGCCTTCCGATTTTATGCAAACAATAATCATTGAAATTATCAAAACAAAATCAAGAGAGAAATGAAGGGCAAGTGGTGGCGTGGCTCGGTGCACAGAGGCAGTTCGTGTTCGTGTTTTTCTCCTCTTTCTTTTTCTTAAATAATAACCAAAAGAGCTAGTGTTTATAGGTTTTGTTTTATGTTGCTGACAACGGTGCCGTCTCGAGGCCTTTTTTAATAGTGTTTCTAGAAATTTCCCTTCCTACTTGGACTAAGGTGTAAGGACTCTAGGAGAGACACAAGGCTGTGATTTGGATAATGGAAATTTATACAAAACATTATTACTATATCATCTTATCGTTGCCCCCCAAAAGAAGTTAGAAAAAACAAGTATGGATTCCCATTTCTGAATTCATTATCAATTGTAGTTTAATTTTAACTTATTGACGGAAGAAGAATTAATCTACGATTTCTTTAATTAATTTTGATTATAAAATGGACAAGAAAAAAAAAAAGAGAACTATTGTGGCTTTGTCTTGGTTGAATAAACTGGAATGCTTTGAGCGTACCGCGTGCCGATGGGTCACTATAAATGGCCACATTGGCTCGAGGAGGATGGTCCCCTTTGGAATAAGATGCACCGATCCACATGCTTTTAGTGGTAAAGGAAATATTCCCTATAATTGGTAAAGCGAGTTTTTGAATTAGCTATTGAACATGGAAAGTTCCAGATGAGATCGGATCTCATCCCGGAAAGTTCACATATTGCTTGTTTTGTAAAAGTAAAAGCTCCTAGATAAACAGTGGAATTTAATCCTATGTACGCTCCTACATTAGGAAAAGGTCCTCTTCCTTTCTTCTAGTTCTAAGATGCTGATTCTAATGGCTGTTCATAATGACCCGACTTGAAATTTGGTGTGTTTCGATTTGCAAATCTGTTACCCCCATTACAATTTTCAATTTTCTATCCAGCAAGACAAAAGTTAAAAAGTTGCTCTCGCCTTTCCAGCAACAGAAACTAGGACAATTGACCGAGTGAGGTGATTAAGAAAGTGAAAGCCTATCGATTCTTTATTTTCTTGCTATTTTATACTTGGTTACCCTATTCGCGCTTTTTACTCTGGGTGTCTTGGTAAATTTCACCAAGTTTGGTTTCTGGGATGTGGGTATAACCGGTTCGTACTTCCCTTTGCATGCAAGGTTTGGCCTTCAACCTTGTATTCCTTCTACACAAGGCCATATTTTGTTTCTCTTATAATCCAACTATGATGTCATTCGTCTGTTTAGTTATGAGGGTGGTACTCATGTTTCACATTTGAATCTGTTGTGATGAAAATAGTATTTCAATTACATATATGCGTTTCCGGTTTAAGTAAGAGCAAAAAGCGAAAGAGGAACGATAGATTAACGTATGTTTGGTAACAATTCGCTCAGAAATTTTTAGATGAAAGCCTTTGTTTCAGAAGTTACAGATAATTCCTCGTTATGGTGTTTGTCCAGAAGAATATGGAGTGAACGTTCTAATCCTTGAGCAATGCTATACAGTTTATAACAAACACAATCATCGAGAAAAGCTTCACAAATCTCTACCAACCGATCCTCCTTTATTACATCCTAATAACTTATTCAACTTAAAACTATGAAAGATTACTTACAAACTTTACAAAATAAATCTTACAATATTAAATGTGATTAATTTCCTAATAGTCTCTCTCAGGTTGGAGCATAAAGATCAATTTGCGTAGAAGAAAAAGAAATTGTTGCTTGCCCAAGGCTTTCGTGAGTATGTCAACCAACTAATTATACGTACAAACATGTCGAGTATATCAACCAACTAATTATATGTATAAACATGTCCACTAACTATATTCCCTGCTTATATTTGATCTCGTACATAATGATAATCAATTTCTATATGATTTGTATGTTTATGAAAAATAGGGTTAGATGCAATGTACAAAGCAAGTTTATTGCCAAAATAAAGGCACATAGGTTGAGTATGATCCATTGTCAACAATAACGAGAATGATTTGAGCCACATTAACTCATACGTAGTAATAGCCAAGGATTGATATTCTACTTCAACAAAAGATTGAGATACAATTTGCTGCTTCTTTGTTTTCCAACTTGTACAAGAATAACCTAAAATATTATAATAGTCAATCAAAGTGCGACGACTTAAAGGACAACCCACCTAATTTGAATCACAATAGGCATATAATTGTAGACCACATTTTGATCGCAACAAAATGCCCTGTCTTAGATTGCCTTTCAAATAACGTAAAACATACAGGGCGGCCTCACAATGCTCCTTTCAAGGACATTGCATGAATTTTGCCAAAATATGCATGCAATAACTAAGTCTAGGACCAGTAATTGCCAAACAAATAAGTCATCGATATTGTTTAGGATTTCTAAGCAATTTGTCATTTGCTAATGCAAGTCGATGATTATGCTAAATGGAAAAGTCCACGAGCTTCGCTCCAAGCAAACCCGCTTTTATGAGTATGCTAGCGCATATTTATGTTGACATAAAAACAAACCTTAAGGACTTCATGTCACTTCTATGCCCAAGAAGTATTTAAGTTAGCTAAGAACTTTCATATGAACCATAGAGATAGGCCTTAGATGCAACAATAAACTCACTATCACAAACCACAATAATAAGATCATTCACGTAGATAATTACACACATTGTAACCACGTTATTTTGATAGGTGGACAAAGAATAGTTAGCAGAGGACTAAGTAGAACTATAAGTTTTAAGTTCCCCTGCAATTTTGCAAACTAGTTATAGGGAGCTTGGCATAGTCCTATAATAATTTTCGTATCTGATACACCTTGCTCAGGTGAGACATAGCCAATCCTTGCATCAACTTCATGTACACTTCTTGATCAAGATCATTATACATTATAAACATCCATCTAATGCAACCCCAAGTTCTTTGCAATTGCCATCGCTAGAAAAGTATTAACAGTGACCATTTTTTCTATTAAAGACAAACGTTTCATTATAATCAAGTCCTTTCACTTGATTATTTTCAAGAATCACTAGCGTAGCCTTGAACCCTTTAATAGTTCAATCAGAGTTATATTTGATTTTATATACTAATTTAGAACCAATCACCTTCATTTGGAGGCAAATCCTCGATTGTTCAGGTACTATTAGCTTCAAGGGCATCAATTTCTTCTTCTAAGGCATCATGGTCATACACAACATCACTAAAACGAGCAGGCTCTAATTATGAAGAAATAACTAAAAAAATTCTTGTGTTTTATAGAAAATTTATCGCATGTCATAAAATGATATATAGGATAAGGGGTATATAAGGATAATGGTGAACCGTGCGATGGGGCAGGGGGATCTATAGTGGTGAGCATGTTGCACACAAAATCACAAAAATGGGTAGGGATAGCAATAGGCCTAGTTAAGACAAGCTCACCCAGGCTTGAGATAGAGCTCGATCGAGCTTTAACAGCCTGAAGCCCAGCCTGACTCGATTGTCCCCAATTCTTTTTTTAATTAAAATAGAAAATGACATTGTGTTGTCAATATATCTTAGGCTTCAAACTGGGTCAAGTCTGGGCCGAGTTGCCAAGACTAGAGACAGATGGATGGATGTTTGACCTAATGACCTCTTCCCAAAATTTTGGCTTATGCCTGATACATATCGTCATCTCCCTTAATGCTCTCTATCATTGAATTTCCTTTAACACCATCAGTGGCTGGAATTTCACTTTCCTTGAGAGTTATTTGGGATTTACTCCCCCCTAGCTATGTCACATGCAACTCCCTAAACCACCATCGTTAGAGTTAGTATTGTGACCGATATTCTCATTTCTTAAAGGACTATTCTCAGACTCATTACCGCAAGTCAAATCCCTTCTCTCGGCTTCAACCTCATCAACAAATGTAGATGGCACCCCTTATATTCCTATTGTAGCATCAGGTTCATGTCTAGAATGACATTCTTTCTCCTTTACATAAGAAAACTCATGTTCTACAAACTTAACATCAGGAGACACAAAATATCTTCCTATATTGAGATCATAAAATTTTCACCCTTTTTTCTTATGAGGGTACCCCATAAACAAACACCTCCTACTCTACTCCAAAAATCTTATCACAATCCCAACTATAATAATAAGTATAACAAAGACACTCAAATGTCCATATAAGCATGTAATATGACACATGTCCTAAAAGCATTTCATATAGAGTTTTACCACCATTTAGGACAGACGGAGTGTGGTTTATTAAACTTTTACCACCATTTAGGACAGAAGGAGTGTGGTTTATTAAGTACCATACCATTAGAACTGTAACATCCCGGTCCCACATAACGGGTCGGATCAGGGAACCGGGTCTATGAGAAGACCAATGAGAGAAGTAATG
>JANQAP020000074.1:2169955-2181988 GCA_026874005.2 Erythroxylum coriaceum
AATATAATTAATTAATCAATTATATTATAATTAATTAATTAATTACAATATAATTAATTAAATTATTATTAATTAGTTAATTACAGTATAATTAATTAAAATATAATTAATTAAAACATAACTAATTAAATACAATTATTCATTATTTAAAATATTGTAATTAATTAATTAATTAAAATATAACTAATTAAATATAATTATTCATTAATTAAAGTATAGTAATTAATTAATTAAAATATAATTAATTAATTAATTAATTAAAATATAATAAAATTTTATTTCTTAATATTTTTTACAAACCAACCACTGTCAATAGTAATGCTAACCATTCCTTCCTCTTAACCAACCATCATATTTACAATGATAATATCTATTTTCATTCCTTACTATATTCATTCTCATTCCTATTACTATTCTCCCATACGAACCAATCGCCACCTAAGTGTCTGTAGGTTAGACTGTGTGGTGCATACATGTGCTCTCATTCCTTTTATTTATATTTTTAAGTTTTCTTTTATTTAAATTTATTAATTAAAAATAAGTAGGTTTAAATTCCTAATAAATTTGAAAAATGTTTTATAATTGTTTGACAATTGTTTTAAGAGGGTTATTTCATCATAAATACTTAGGAATTTAGTTTAATTTTTTAAAGAGTTAAATTATTAAATTAAATTATTTATCAAGTCAATTCCAAAAGTAAAGTAATTATTTTTCTTAATATGATTAAGATTAACAATTAGATTAATTCCTAATTAATTCAACAAAGCAGTTTCTAAAATTAGAATTAATTATTTTCAATTAGATTGGAATTAATTAATTAGACTTCTTAAAATTAAAAAAGTGCTTTCTTAAGTAAATAAGAAAGATGTTTCTTAATTAAATTTATTTATTTCAATTTGATTAAGATAAATTAAATTTATGATTTTATTTATTTAGAGAATTATTATTCAATTTATTTAGAAATAGTTTCTTTATTTATAGATAATAAGTTTCTTGATTTATTAGACAAGGCATTTTTCTTGATTAAATTTTGAAAAGTGTTTTCATTTATTAATTAAGAAAATGATCTTTCTAAATATTTTTGAAAATGGTTTTCTAATTTATTAAAGAAATATTTTCTAATTAATTAGGAAATCAATCTATAAATAAATAATATAAAAGACTTTCTTCACTAAATTTAAAAGTGTTTTATTTAGTTTTGAAAGTAGTTTTCTTTTAAAATTAGAAAATAGTTTTCTAATTAAGGAAAAGTAATTTCTAATGAGATTAGAAATAATTTTCTAATTGAATTAGAATGTGTTACTTATATAAATTTTGGAAAAGGTGTTTTTCTAAATTATAATAAGTAAGAAGAATAATTTATTGAAAATTTTTTTAATTAAATTTCGTTAAAGGAGTCAAAATAATTGTAAATAGTTTCTAATTGAATTTAAACATTGTTTTCAAGTCAAATTAAATTTCTATTTGAAATAGGAATATAATTCATTTATGAATCAATGAGTTTAATCTAATTTAATTTTTCCAAAGAGTTGAAAATATTATTTTAGATTAGGAAGAACAATAACTTGAATCAAACGAAGCTTGATGTTTTATGCATATAATATGATTATGAGTGCATAAGTTGTATTCTTTATTTATATGGTTGATGTATATATTGGATGCATATTAAATTGTATATTTTATGTGTCATATTTTACATGTAATTTTATGTTTGATGAGACGAATAAAATTAAATCTCTCGTTAAAATATTTAGTACACATTGAGCACGTGATTGTTGCCTTCCACTATTATTATAATAAACCAAAGTTTTGTTTATTGTTAGGTTTGTTGAGCAAGCTCATGTTCACTTTAACTCGAATATGTTTAGTCTTATAACAATGAGTTTTCTACTTAACTAAATTTGTGTGATTTGGATGAGCAAACTCATGATCACATGAATTTTGAGGCAGAGTTAGACATAACATATAGGATATATTTTAGCAAGAGTTCTCACCCAACAGATTTAGGATTCATATGAAATGTAATTGATAAAGTTATTATTTACCTAATTTAAGTTTAGTTAGTTTGTAGAGCAAACTTAGGATCAACTATATTTGAATGGGATCCTTGCCTACTAGAAAGATTGAAGTAATATTTCCAAATAGCAAAGAGGGCCATTATTTCGAATACAGTAACTAAATACATGATTAAAGTCCTAATCCTATTTGATAGTCATGACATATAATTAATTACTTGCTTTTTTTACATTTATATTCTATTCTAAGCAGAATTTACCTTGTTTAGTATAATTGATACTAAGTCAGTGAACCAAATTTCTTGGACATAAGTTATGAATGAGAAGAGTTCTCAAAGTTAGAAAAGAAAAAATTGTATGCCCATTATGCAATTTTTTATAATCATTATTGAGGATTTGATAACAAAGTTTTAAAGATATGTCAAAATCATAAGATGTCAAAAAGTATTGACATTTTGAGTTACTTAATGTCAACACTATGATAGCAAGATATAAAAGCTTGTATAAAGTAGAGCTGAAAGTTATAGTACCTTGATGAAATGTTTCACTTAATTAGCCTACTAAAAGCTATGTGCTACAGTTAAAGGCATTTACTATAAAGTGATAATAGTTATTATTAGAAGAAAAATATTGTATAAGTTTTCTTGCCTATACTCAATATGATAAAGTTCATATGTATTTCTAATTCATGTTGAGAATATGATAATGAATTTAATTTAAAGCATGATAAGAAATAGATTGATAAGTAAAAGTAGTTGATCCAATTTTATGCAAATAGTTTGTATGTGTTGGATCAAAGGAGACTTATGCTTAACATAAATGGCAAGAATACAAAGTTGGATACTATTAGAGGCTGGGCACTTGTGCTGCTATGGTGGTTGAGATGGATTAATTTCAGAAACGATTAAATGGATACGACAAGAAAAGGATCAAGCTTTGGAATAAAATAAGAATTAAGATTCATGCTTTATTATAATTCATGTGTTAATGGTTTTACAAAATTAAAGTGATCTTAGTTTTTGGGAAATCAAAATATGAAAAAGTTTCTTAATTATTTCGCTGCTGTCAAGATCAGATCTTGTCTTAATTTCCTAATAGATGTTCCTTTAGCAGCCCCTCGTCCAATTGCCCACCACTTTGGATAGCCAATAATTTGAAAGCAGTCATTTACTACATGCCTAACCTTCTTACTGTTGGAACATATAACCTTTTCACTCAATGTATTGTTGACATTTTTTATCAATTCTGGGCTTGTACAGTAAAACCAACAACACATTCTCATCCGTTATACACTCGGACAATCTCTGTATGGATATCTTCTTGCATAATCATTTAATAAGCACAGTTAAGAGAAGGCAAAGGTTCCTAAGTCAATATATTTGAGTTGATTGTGTCCTAAATAACACTATCTAATCCTATTAAGAATTGATAGGGTTTCCCTATCTAACGTTTCTCAAGCACACTTATAAGAAGGAATTTTCACATACCCATTTAACTTCTCCCACTTTACCTTCAAATGTCCAAAGTATGTTGCCACAAAATCTACTTGTTGTTTGTAATCTTGATATCTTCCTTTAAATTGGTAAATCCTCATAACATTCCTTACAAAAAATGCTCTTTAATATCTGCCTATAGGTCTTTTGTACTTTCCATATATACTACAGTAGACCTGAGTCCCGGTTCTATAGCAATCATTATCCATCTGATCAGCATAGAGTTTACACTTCATTAGTCTTTTATATCTTTTGAATCATCCTCTGATTTAACAATTGTATCATCAATGAAACCCAATTTTTGCTTTGCTCAAAAAGCATTTCTCATGGCTTTTACCAACTCTTCATAATTGAACTCTCCTTTAAGGAGTTTTTTGTTAATATTTATCCCTATATTATCTCCACGATTAAGATAATAACGTGATGATGGGTGATGAATCTTACTTTTATTCTCACCAAAGCTCTCACCATTTTTGTCTTTTGGTTTTTTGCCTACCATGGAGGCCAATTATAGCCTTGATTTTAAGAAGAATTTGGAGTGAATGTTTTAATTCTTATTAAGCAATGTTACATGGTATATAACAAACATAATCACCTAGAAAAGCTCCACAAATCTCTACCAACTGATCCTCCTTTATCTCATTCTAACAACTTATTTAAGTTAAACTAGGAAAGATTAATTAAAAGATTAAAAACTATCTTAAAATATTACACTGATTAATTTCACAATATCTTAGTTTCGCTTGAAAGGTTTGATGTTGAAAAGATCTTTAGCAAAGTTGATAGATTTCTCTTATTTAGTGGGTTGTATTTTTTTAGGATAAATTAGTTTGAATATCTTGAATTTGTAAATTTTAATGTACTATATCATAATTTATGAACGCACACACACACATATCTTAATGTAACTGTGCTGAATTTGAATCATTTGAGTTAGACCTATCAGATTAGGTTACCATTAGACTTAAGTTGGGTCTCTGTTAGTTTTGTTATGTCAGGTTATAAATAGACTCAAAGATGACATTTGGTCTACTTAGATGAGGGAAATATAAGAGTTTTAATTAGTATTAAAAGAGGAATAGGCGAGCTATATTTTTGTTGATGAAAAATAACATTATATATAGCTTGTTCATATAATTATCATAATCATGATAATTATATGATTATAGAACAAAAAATATGCAAGAGAAAAATATAACATAGCTAAAATTAATTGAAATATTCTTCAAAAATTTTAAGTCTTATCAGCTGCCCTAAAGCTAAAGCATGGAGTAATAACGAATTTGTCTAAAAATTTGTAAAAATCATTAGATGCAAGAGTCTCAATCATGACATCAATAATTGTACTTTGTTGAGATATGATGGATAAAGAGAGCTTTCTTTGTAACTAAGTCTCAAATAAAATAAAAGTCAATTTCAATATGCTTAGTACGAGTATAAAAAGTTAGATTTGCATGTAGCACTAAGATTATTACATTCTAAGGCAAGTTTAAGATCAAATAAGTTGATTTCACTAAAAAGATATGTGATCTTATTCTTATAAAGAAGAGATATGATCTAATATAAGTACAATACTTTTGTGTTCAACCTTAGTACTAGAATGCTTATCAATGAGTTGTTTCTTCATGTTTTAAAAAATACGATAGGGTCCTAAGAAAATATAGTAACTAGAGGTAGAATAATGATCATCAGAGTAATTAGCCAAGACAGTTTTAGAGTAGGTAATGAGAGTGGGGTTAAGGCTTTGGTTAAGTGTAGGCCTAAAGAGGTTATCGACTATAAATATTAAAGAATTTGTTTAACAACAGTCTAGTAAACATCGGTAGGGCAATGAAAGAATTGTGAAACTTTGTTAACGACAAATTAAATATTAAGACAAGTAAGGTAAAGGTATAGAAGAGCATCAATAGTACTGTAATATTTAGTATTATCAAAGAAGTGAGTATAAAGAGAGTTAAAATAGGAACCATGGGTGTTCTCACATATTCTAAATTTGTAAGATAGGTATGAGTGAGAAGATCTTTAATGTATTTTTATTGTGTAAAGAGAGGGCCATTTAGTATGGATGTAGCTTCTAAAGAAGTAAAACCATGATTCTCACTTCAATGGCAGAATTATTTATGCTTACAATCCACTCAAAATCTAATCTTTTGTTATAAACTCATCTTATCAGTATATCCGCCTCAGTTGCAAGCTAATTGAGACAGGTTTTGAAATTGCAATCACTGTTATATATGCATCCAACTTCAAGTTCTAGAAAGTCAAACTCTGTGAAGACTTATACTCTATTCACTCTTCAATAAATAGACCTTGGTTAGTAGCTGAGTATTTGAATTATATTCTGCATCCATCTGAAGCTCAATTAATATCTTTAACACTAGAAAGGAGCTGGGAAATGTTATTTCCATACTAGAATTGACAGACTAAAGATCAATTGGAAATTTACACCTAGAGTAATAAGAAAGCAAAAAGTTACTGCATTAGAAAGAAGTCGGACACGGTCCTTATAAACCACCTATGGCTGAATAAATTTCTAGAATCTTATGGATTCTTTGGCCCTCCCCTTTGCTCTGATCACTCAAGTATAGAGGTGCTGAATTTAAATTCTCTACCTCCCACTAAATCTCCATTTAGATTTATCAACTTCCTTATTACTAAGGATGGATTTATGGATCTTATACAACAAATCTAGAGCTTTAGCATAACAAGTTGTAATGCATACCAATTAATGAGGAAACTTCAACTTCTTAGGGGTAAGCTTAAATGTTTTCTCACTTCTGGATATTATAATACTTCTGCTAAACTGTTGGAGGCCAAAATGGAATTGAGATTTGCTCAGGAAAGATCTTATCTTCACCTTGTTAATGTTGAACTAAGAAATGCTGAGAAATGTAAGCTTAAAAAGTATACTAAGGCTTTTCGAGATCAAAATACCTTGCTAATGCAAAAAGCAAGGTTAGTGTGGCTTAGGGAAGGGGACTTTAATACTATATTTTTTCCACAATTTAGTCTTGGAAAAGACAAATGCAAATAAAATAACTTGTCTTGAAGATCCCGATGGGAACATGATTACAAATAGAGATGATTTTAGGAGAATGATCTTTAATTACTTTAAAATTTTGCTAGGAGTTCCAAACTCCCATAACTATTCCAACTTAGCAGAACTTGAAAGCATTATAGGCCCCTCTAATCCTCTTCCATAGGAGGTTTTAAACAAGTTGTTACTTCCTGCTTCCGCTTAAGAAATTAAGTCTATATTATTTGGTCTCAATCCCCTGAAAGCTCCAAAGCCAGATGGCTTTAATGCTCACTTTTTCAGAAAACATAGCTTATTACTAACAAATTTCTGATGAATATAGTACAGGAATTCCTTAGCTATGGGAAAATATTGAAAGAATTAAATGCTACTCATATTTGTTCGATCCCCAAACATCTTAATGCCAATTGTGATTATCGACATATTTCATAGTGCAATATTGTCTACAAAGCTATATCCAAGATATTAGCCAACAGACTTAAAGAAACATTGGTACACCTCATTCATTGTTTTTAAGGAGCTTTCATACCAAGTAGAAAAATTTATGATAATATACTTCTTGTTCAAAAACTGATGATAGAATATAATTATGGCAAAAATATCAAAAGTTATGCTATCAAGGTTGATTTTTCTAAAACTTTTGATCGAATAAATTATGATTTCATTCTAAAGTATTTAGTGGTTTGTCTTCCCCGGCCTATTTATCAAACGGATTCACACATACATCAATACCTCACTTTTTCCATATTGATCAATGGTTCCCCCACCAAACAATTTCAACGCTGCAATAGAATTAGACAGGGAGACCCCATTTCTCCCTACCTGTTTGCAATAGTTATGGAAGTTCTCAATATAATTATCAATCATAATAGGAATCCAAACTTCTTTTTTCATCATAAATGCAAAGAATTGTCTCTTACTCAATTATGTTTTGCAAATGATCTACTTTTATTATGTGGAGCTTATCATGAATCCATCTTGATTCTTCATCACTTTCTCTCATTTTCAGCAGACTCTCTATTCTTAGTATTAACTTAAACAAGAGCAACATATATTTCTCTTCAGATACTCACAATTCTAGAAGTCTTCAATCTACCTTTAGGCTGAGGGTGCATAGTTTACCTTTCACTTATTTGCTGGGTTCCTATCTATGCTAATAGGCTGAAGTAAATTAAAAAAATCATCAACTATTGGCAAAATAGAGCTCTTTTCCAAGTTAGGAGAGTGCAGTTGTCCATCTCAGCAGTTAATAATCTACACACACATTGGAGTTCCCATCTTCTCTTGCCTAAAAGATTCATTAACGAGGTGGAGAAATGTATCAAAAACTTTCTATGGCTTGGAAAGTGTGACATTTCTAAGGGCACAAATGTTAAATGGGAACATCTTTACTGGTCAAAAAAGGAAGGGGGTTTTGCTCTGACCTCTATTTCAACCTTTCAAACAATACAGATTGTAAAGAGGATTTGGAGATTATTTAAGGACAAAGAATCCCTTTGGATCAATGGATCAATGAGGTTTATCTCAAAGAGAGTTGTCATAGATAGATCATGGAGAGGAAAGAGCATTCTTGGTTCTTCATTCAGATCTTAAGGAAAAGACATCTGGTGTACCCCCTTCATCAATATTCATATGGAAAATGGAAATGATACTTGGTTTTGGTTTGATAATTAGACCTCCTCTACTTCATAGCATCATTAAAAACAACTCTTGCCATTTTCAAGGTTGAGGATTTGAAAGGCTCCAAATCTATCGACCAATTTATCCACCTAAATCTTCTACCACATAAAAGCATTTTGGGATTTAAGTTCCAATGGTGTTTTCTGAAATTCCTTTCGCATTAAGGCTCTCAAACATCATATCCTAGATATATCATGGTTCAATGTAGTATGGAAATCATCCTTGAAGCCCAAAACCTCATTCATAACTTGGCTTACAGCTAGAGGTAGGTTAAAGACAAAAGACAAGATTCATGGCTCTATTAACACTCTTTATGAATTCTACAATATTAAAGAAGAAAGTGTAGCCCATTTATATTTCAAATGTGAATTCACAGCCTCCATTTGGGCTAGCATTCAGCACACCGTAAACCAATATTGCTTTGATTCTAATTGGAACAGGATTCTTGAATGGGCTGAAGCAAAATATCTTTCTATGGGGAATGACAAAATTTGTTTAAGCTTTAGCCTCAATTTTGCAGTTCATATTATCTGAAGGGAAAGAAATCAAAGAATTCATTAGCATAACATAATTGGCAATTACACTCTTATTCACTTTTTACGTTGCTAGATTAAGGAAACTTAGGTAGCTCATTAAGTGATTGATCAACTAAGCTCTCATATTAGAAGAAGGTGGAACCTCTAATTATATTTTCCTGAAATCAACTATATTGTTGTATCTTATTTTCTTTGGTTCTTATTGTATTATCCCCTTTTGATGCCTTTTATGGCTATTAATGAATTCCTTTTTAATTTTCAAAAAAAAAACTAAGGAATTAATAAAGAGATCTAAGGTCTTTGATGGAAAAGTTGTTGTTAAAGCCATGAATAAGGGAAGAGATGAAAGATTGAGAAAACATGTAACTAAGCTATCATCCATGTAAACTAAAAGGAATATGACGTCAGTGAGGGTAAAATAAATGAATCAAAAATCTTGATAGAGTAAAGTTGAGGTCAAGAAATTCCTGACACAATCAATGAACGAAGCAAGAGAGCATCTTTAAGACCATAAAGAGCTTTTTATAGACAACAAACATGATGAGAATAATTGAGATCAACAAACTTAGGTGGTTAAATCATGTAGACAAATTCTTGAAGATTATCATGGAGAAAGGCATTATTTACATCAAACTGGCGAATAGGCTAGTTTTTAGTAAGAACTATTATAAGGATGATATGAATAGTAGTTGGTTTGACAATGGGATTGTAAGTGTTAGTGTAGTCAATATCAGGAGATTAGTAATATCCCTTAACAACTAGATGAGCTTTATAACAGTCTAGAGAGAAATTAAATTTAAGTTTAGTGTAAAAGACCCATTTACAATAACAATATTGATATTAGGTGGAGGAGGAATAAGGGTTCAAATTTGATTGTGATGAAGAGTTTTGAACTTAGGTTGCATAACTTCATGCCAACGAAAGAATTTTTTAGTTTAGGTGAAAGAATTGAGATCAGATTCTTGAGTAGAGGTATAATAGGTGACATAGTCAAAGAAGTACAAGGAATACAAGTGTTTTTCTCAAGTTTAATTGACCATTGGATGTTGATGTGTTAATAATAGTAAAGGTGATAGTGGATTTAATATAGATGTAATTTGTGAAGGTATAGATTGTATAAATAAAGATAAAGATGTTGGAATTAAAGGTAAGCATATTTGAATGGTGGAAGTTGAAATTTTAATGGTAGAAGTAGTGCATGTTTGAACATAAGATATCTATATTTCAATAAAGCAAACATGTTGGGAAATGTAAATTTTGTTTAGACGTCAAGGCAACAATAACCCTTGTAGTGAGGTAGATATCCAAAAGAAATATATGGTGTGGACTTGGGAATTAATTTTTCAAATATTTTAGGTCCTATAAAAAGGAAACAGTAACATCCAAAAATATGAAAATGGGAAATGTGTAGGAAGAAAGTTTATGAGAAAAATAGTAATGGAAAAAGTTTAAAACAAAAAAATTTAGAAGAGAGGCATGAATAAGAAATGTAAGATCAATTTCTGAAATGAGCCGAATTTTATGTTCAACAAGTCCACTTTATTAGGGAGTGTAAGGGGAAGAGATATGATATGAAATTTTATAAGTGTTAAGGTATTGAGAGGAAGGACCTTCGATGTGTTCATTATCTTCGTCATACTGCAAAATGTAGATAATTGTGGAAAACATGTTTCCAATGTGAGTTTTGAAGTGTTGAAAGTGGTAATGGAATGTTATTTATGAGTTAAAGGGTAGATCTATTTGACATGTTATGGGGTCCTAAATATCACAACATATTAATTATAAAGGCTTCATAGACATATGGTTTACCATAAATGTTATTCGTGAGAAGTGGTATCTTGGTTCTTAGATCTTTTGCAATATAACCAAAAAGGTCAAACTCAACATAACAAAAATTATCTTTGATAAAATTGACAACAAATAAAAGATTATTAGTGAGTTATAGGAAAATTAAGATATCATGAAAAAAATGAGGTTTAGGGTGTGTAGGGATAATTAATGTGTCAACAGATATAATAGGAAGAGTGCTATTGATACTGATGAGCACTTAGTTATTTCCTTCATATAGTTTTAAGAATTCAATGAGTTATGAATCAAGAGTCATATGAGCGGTTGCGTTTGTGTTTGGTAGCCCTTAGTCATGTCATTTAAGGTGAGTTAGAAGGTTCATTATGAAGCTTTAGTTTCAAGGTGATTTGAAGAGGTGGGTTGAGCATTTTGAGATTCATAATACCTAAATCAACATCTTATAGTAGTATGACTTCATTTGTAACAAATTTGGCATTTGGGACAATTGTTTGTGTAATTAGGTTGAATATGTGATTGGGTTGGGTTAAAAGGCATTGTCAAAATGAAGGTGGGTTATGGATTGAGCTGTTTGGTTTAATGAATTAGAATTTTAATCATACCAATGACTCGACTAGAAAGATAAAGTAGTAGGATAATGGAAAAAATTAGGTATTAGTGTTTATTGAGTTTGGATAATAGTTACCTCATCCTCTACTGTTATAATAGGGGTTGCCTTCTTAACCATTATTGTCACGGGGTCTACTGTCAAGATTCAAAGTTGCTGCAAAGGTGGTTTCAATAAGTTAATGCCAGGAGAGTCATTACAAGAAAATTCTGGTTTTGCAACGAAAATTACCGACGGAAAATATAAACATTCTGTTGGTAAGTAAATTTTTCGACGAACAAACGCGTCATAGAAATGACCGTCGTTAATAATTACCAATGAAAAAAATTTCCATTGATACATTTACCGACGGTCAACTAAATATACTGTCGGTAAATATATCGACCACAAATACCGTTGGTAAATATACCAACAGTTAGCTTTGCGGTTGACCGTCGATACATTTACCAACGGTTTGATTTTTTCATCGGTAAGTTTTGTAAAACGTTATCGACAGTTGTTTTCTTTACGTCGGTGAGTTTACCGATAGCGTCATTCCGTCGGTAACAATTTAGCGACAGAATTCGTTATTCTGTCTATGATAACTGACGATATCAAATTTTTCGTCTCTAAATTAACATCATTTTACCAACAGAAATTTGGGATTCCATCGATAAATCTACCAGAAATTTTTTTAAAAAAAATATACCATCAATAAATTTTATTTGATAATGTTATTGTTGAGCATAATTTAAACAATTATGAATTTAATAGTATACATTTAATTTGTTTAAACAAAAATTT
Source organism: Erythroxylum coriaceum (assembly GCA_026874005.2). NCBI lineage: Eukaryota > Viridiplantae > Streptophyta > Magnoliopsida > Malpighiales > Erythroxylaceae > Erythroxylum > Erythroxylum coriaceum. The sequence continues at coordinate 2,181,913 of JANQAP020000074.1, forward strand.
GATTGATGATATAAAATTAAAAATATCTTAATTGATCATAAAAACATTACATTGTACATAATAAGTATTTGTAATT
>JANQAP020000074.1:2196557-2212877 GCA_026874005.2 Erythroxylum coriaceum
AATTACTAGAGTTTGAGTTTTCTTTTAGTATTTCCTTGGCTTTAATCATTGATTTAATTAAATAAATTGGTCTATATCACATTATGTAATAGCCTACAAAAGATCTCAAATTTTATTGAATCTTGTAATTCTAATTCAAATTTTGAAAAATGATAATAAAATGTTCTAAATTTTAATTTTTTCGCAAAAATAGTTCAACATAAATATTTTCGTTAATTTTACATTCCATCCTAAACCCTCAAAATCGGAGGTTCTCATTTTTACTGAAACTCTCATTTTTTATCTCATTCTATTCCATTCCATTATAAACTCTCATCGCAAATGATGAACTAATATTATATTTCATTCTATTTCATTAACAAACTCCCAACCAAACATAGCCTAAAGCTCATTTTAATCTTTGAAGTTTCATAGAATTACTCAAGTTTGAGTTTTTTTTTTAGTATTTCCTTGGCTTTAATCATTGCTTTAATTAATTAGTCTATATCACATTATGTGCTTACAAAAAATCTCAAATTTTATTGAATCTTGTAATTCTAATTCAAATTTTGAAAATGATAATAAAATGTTCTAAATTTTAATTTTTCACAAAAATAGTTCAACATAAATATTTTCATTAATTTTACATTCTATCCTAAACCCTCCAAATAGGAGTTTCTCATTTTAACTGTTTAGAATAGAATGAGATGTAATATGAAATCATCATCTTTTATCCTATTCTATTATAAACTCTCATCCTAAACGATAAAATAATGTTATATTCTATTCCATTTCATTCACAAACTCCCAACCAAACATAGCTTAAAGCTCATTTTAAGCTTTGAAGTTTCATAGAATTACTCGAGTTTGAGTTTTCTTTTAGTATTTCCTTGGATTTAATCATTGCTTTAATTAAATAAATTAGTCTATATCACATTATGAAATAGCTTACAAAAAATCTCAAAATTTATTGAATCTTATAATTCTAATTCAAATTTTGAAAAATGATAATAAATTGTTCTAAAGTTTATTTTTTTTTGCAAAAATAGTTCAACATAAATATTTTCGTTAATGTTATTGACATAACATGTCATATCACCTATTATTTTTGTGTGTGTGGATGATATGTGAAATTTAATTTTTATGTCAACAAAATATAAATTATAAATTATAAATAAATTATGAAAAATACAATTTTCTCTTCTTCCTCTCCTCGATATTTGTTTCCACCATAGCTTCACAAGACTTGAAAACTATTGAAGGATTCTGATCAATAATTTTTCTTAATTTGATTGACGAGTTCTTAAACCTTTAGGTTTGATGACACCCAACAAGACAACACTATAAGAAGCATTTGCTTGCAAACAAGAAATCTTTTCTTTTGTTAGTATATGAAGGTGGAAAAATGGTATGAAGATATAAAAACACAACCATCAAAACTGAAAGGTTAAACTTGGTTTAGAGATTTAGGAACCATCAATGAACTATATTATTGACCTAGAAGTGATATTTTTCAGCCATGGAATAGAGTTTTCTGCTTTGCTTGTCCACTAGCACTATTTTCCAATCAATTTTTTTCTTCATTTCATTTGTGAAGAGCAATGATTCTTCTTCATCCTCGACCACTAATTTCAACTTGGGAATTACATTGACGTGTTTCGTACTCTCACCAATTTGCTACACAATGAACATAACAGTAAAGTTTCAGACAACCTATATTGCACTGAGTTCAAGAGTTTTTGGAAACGGTGAACTTGTTAGAGACCCTAAGTTGATTACCAAACATTACCTAAGGCTCGCATTGCCTAGTTGTAGTTTGGTTTGTTTGAGCAATTCAGTGAAACTGTAAGGGTTATGTTGTTGGCTTGAATTCAAGCGTATTTAGATCTTATGATGGTTTTTTCATTATTTATCTGTTTATTTCTTCCGATTAATTCGTTATTTTTCAATATTTGACACTTTATGGAGCCTATATATTGGCAATCTTTTAGTAAGTATTTTAAACATCGGAAACAAGCCATGACTCATTATGAAGTAACATTTATAAAAATATGGAAGTGACTTTTGAATTTTGACCTTTACATGTTTATTACATGACTCTCAAATATTGATTATATGACTCTTAAATATTTATTACATAAGAATATAAAAATGACTCTTAAAATTCATTACATAATTAATAGCAAATTATATATAATAATGTAACTAGTTACAACTTATTCAACTAATAGCCTTTTTCTAAATTTATAGTTTAGCTTTTAATAACATTTAGAATAGCTCTCAATCTACAAAGACCTTTGAACTTTAAAATTTTATAAATATATCAACAACTTAATCTTTAAATGCTATGTGTTTGAGTTAAATCTCCTTTTCTATGCATTATCTGTTGATGAAATGGTTATCGGAGCTTATATGCTTGCTTATTTATGAAAATTAAATTCTTTTTAAAGTAATAATTGATTTGTTATCAATAAAAATATAGATAGCACAACTTCACTTAAATTTCATAATTTTCAATATCCTCCTCAACTAAATAAAATGACAAATAAAAGAAGCAATTATAATATACTCAACTTAATAATTTGAAAGAGTAATAATTGGTTGTTTCTTTGAATTCCAAGTAAATAAATAATGCCTATGAAGAAAATAAAATCACTAATAATTTTCCAATCATCAAAATCTGGTGCCCAATCAATGTCTCTAAATCTAAATAATTTGAAATCATTTCTAGCAGTTTAAAATAAATTATGATCCAACATCCTTTTAAAATAGTAAGAAATTCTCTTGATTGCATCTATATTATTCAAAGTTGGAGATTTTATATAATAAATAATAGCACTTACTGTATAAAAAATATATAATCTTGTACAAGTGAAAAAATGAGCCTTTCAACCAATCTTCTAAAAAGAGTTGGATTTATCTTTTCAATATTGTCAAACTAAGAAAACTTGATTCCATATTTTAGAAGTGTACCAACAAAGTTGATTTTATCTATCTTGAATTTTTCAAAGATTACTTTTCATAAAAAAAAGAGCAAAAAATCCCTTTTCACTTTGCTTTACCTTAATTATAAGATAATAAGATATAAGTCTAAATAGTTTATCTCAAATTTTTAGTCATCTTTATCTTGAACTTTTTCATCATTATCATATTATTGCTTATAAAAATCAAAATTATGAACATACAAAGAAGCATATAACATTTATTCATTTTTTTTCCCTTGACATATACAGTATGTTCACAATAACACCTTTAAAAGTTATTTTTTAATAACATATTTACTAATACAAATGTATCAGGCTCTTATAATTTGTTTAAGATTGTATAAAAATTTCTTTAACTTCAACACTTTATCTTCTTATCCTTCAATAATATAACTCAAATATTATTACACATAAATCTCTTATTCTAAATTTTTATTCAAGAAGGTTGATTTTATACAAAAAAAATCTTCCATCTTTGTTGAGCTACCAATGAATAATTAGTTGAATAGTTTCCAAGCGAACCATAAGATCAAACACTTCATCATAATCAATTCTATCCTTTTGAGTGAATCCTTTTACAACAAGTTGAGCTCCATATTTCTCTACTTCTTCTTTAGTATTTTTCTTCACTTTGTAAATTCACTTTACTACTACAGGTTGTTTTCTATTTAAAAAAATTGCCAACTATTAACTATCATTCTTTTCAGTGACTTTCATCTCTTCATTTATAACCAAACTCCATCTTTCATCTAGGACAACTTCCTCAAGTGACATAAATGAATAAAACGTAGTGATGATTTCTTCTATTGCTTCATAACTTTCATCCAAACTTTGCATATTAGATAGCCTTTTGGAGGCATTTTAAAAAAAGAAATGTGTTTAGGTTGTCTGAGTTGCACAAAGAGGATCTTGTGGTGTAACATCATCAACAAATTGATCTTGAGATTGATCTATAGTAAACAAAATGATAAACTAAAGAAAGAAAACTATATTTTCTATCTTAATGAACATTACACTCTCAAGAGCCTTCTTCGTTGAACTTCATAGTTAATGACAGTTTTCTTATTCCAAGGATTATAAAATTTGCAATCGTTTTAACTTTTTGCATAACCAATAAATATAAGTTTCATAATTTTATCATCCAATTTGCTTCTTATTTCAACAAGAACATGAACTAAATACTCAAAAAATGAGAAATATTTGATTTTCTTCCTCTCCATGCTTTTTATGGAGTCATTTGCCTTAACTTCTTAAAGGGACTTTGATTGTTCAAATAAACTATATATTCCACTATCTTAGTTCAAAACTCCTTTTAATATCCTCTTACTTTTTCACATATTCCGAATCATAGTAAGAATGATTCTATTTTTATTATATAATACCATTGTACTAAGATGACCTTGAAATAATCAACAAATGCCAAATACTAAGATAACTTAAGAATTAATTAAATCTTCCTGACGTAAACTTTCTTTCTTTATCAGATTATATGAATTTAATTGAATAATCTCTTTCATTCTCAACTTGACTTTCAAATTTCTTGAAAACTTTAAATGCTTTAATTTTTTCTTCAAGAAATAAATCTAATTTTTGCAAGAGTAATCATCAATAAACATTAAAAATACATATTCTTCCCATAAGAACTTGGTTTTAGAGGCCTATATACGAGTATGCACCAGTCCAAGACGTTGTAAGGCTTGAGAGAAAGACTCCTCAAGAAAACTCTTCTTGTTGTGATTACCATGCCTATATATAATTTTCACTAATTTGATTAGATGGCCTAAAAAAGACATGTCATATACCAAACTTTTCTTGGACAATAACTTTAATCTATCCAAATTTAAGTGATCATACAAAGATGTTATAGTCATGATAATTCATTTTTAGAATCCTTTAAACATTAGGACTATCATTGTTAGTTTTCAGTTTAAATGTTTATTTTTTTACATTGGCACTTTTGTTATCATTATCCCATTTTTTTATATCTTATACTTAACTCATTCTTGCTCATTTTTATCTCATATTACTTCTCTAAAAACTGGCAAAATACTTAAAATATTTGTTTTCAATGGGAAAATATAATAAGAGTGAGAAATAAATTGATAATTTCCATTCTTTAATCTAGCAAGGACATCTTCTCTACCCATGATTTAAACTATAGTTTTGTCACTAAAAGAAATACTACTTTTAATAAACTCATCAATAATATAAATTTTTTTTTTTTATCAATCATATGATTACTGGCTCCTGATTTCAAATACTAAAACTCTTGATTTTTTAATCTCTATTATAAGCTAATAACAAACTTGGCTCTTCTTCTTCCCTTGTCTCAAGAAAATTCTCCTTTTCATCTTTTTTTGAATTCAATCTACAATCTGTAATGAAATGTCTAAATCCTTAACAATTGTTACATTGTATATTACATTTATGATCGTGACCACTTTGAAACTAGTTATCTCTATAACGTCCTCTTGACTTTTGTTGTTGAAAATTTTATTCTTTATCATTAGATAAAATATTTCATCATCTTCCTTAATCGTGATTTTCATGAGTCCAACCTCGATATATATATATCATTTTTCCATTAAAGTTCAATTTTCCTACAATATTTTGGTTATAAGTTATTCTCTTTTCCTCAATTTCTTTTCATAGACTTGTAAAGAACCAAAAAGTTGATTTGTTGTCATTAACTTCAAATGCTTCAACTCTTTAATGGCAATTATGATATAATTAAATTTTGAAATCAAGGATAAAAGAATTTATTCAATCATGCCAATATATTCTATTATTTCTCCATATCTCTTCAGTTAATTAATAATTGCTAAAACTTTGTTAAAGAACTCATCAATAGATTCAAAATCATTCATCTTGATGTTTTCATTCTCACCTCTAAGGTTTGTATACATGCTTTAATTACTTTATCTTTCCTTTAAAAGAAATTTGAAGAACTTCTATGCATCCTTTACAGTTGTTTTAGTAGAAAATTTTTAAAATATACTCTCATACGAGCTTATATAAATAAGAGAGAGTGATTGTTTGTCTTTTTTTTTAACTTTCTGCAAAGCGTCTCCTTATGGAGTTGTCTTCACCTTCTTATTCTTTAGTTGATCATATTTCTTCTCTACAATTTCATTATGATACATTAATTGTCATAATTCTCTTTAGTGAGTTTTAGAAATTAGAAATATTTATCATAATTTAACATGAAGTGAATGATATTATTATGATAATGAGAAGAAACAAAATAAAAGATTGTATTGAATCAAAAGACTAAGTCATTATTCATTTATGAGATATATTTATAGAAATAAAAACTAACTTTTAAATCTTGATTGTATTGAGTCAAAAACTAAGTTATGATTCATTCCAAAATAATATTTATAGAAATATAAAAGTGGCTATGGAATCTTTAACTTTTAAATATTTACCATATGACTCTTAAGGTATATTTGGTAACTAGGAATGAAGACATAAGAATGGTAAGAAACTTACATTTCTTAATTTTTACCTATTTGGATGTTAGTAATGGATAAGGATTGAGATATCTGGAATGAATTTTAAATAATCTTGAATTTTTATTTCCAAGGTAGATGTGAGTATAACTTAGAATCAGATATCAGGAATAAAAATAATCGTGGGCAACCAAAACTCTTTTGTTCTTCTCTTTTTTTGTGTCGTCTCAACTAAAGCTCTATATTCGCTCTTCCTCTCTAGTTGCTTCTCAACATATCTCTCTAGGCCAGTTTTTATCATTTTAAAATTTTTTAAATTTCTTTATTTTCTTTTTATGATAATTATTATTATTGTATACGAACATATTTCATTATAGAAATTAGTTGGCGTTTGGTACTGTTGAAAAATCACAAACTATGTTCATAATTCACTTTTATTTATGTTTGCAAAATTAAATAATCTAATTTCAATTTGCATTAGAGAACGAAAAAACTTTAATAAATGATCTAAACATTATTTTACAATAATGCGATGGTTTCTCTCTAATATTTTCCTTAACAACTCCATTACCATTTAGTACATACCCCTCAATCATCACATTCCATTAATTTCTACCGTTTTCTTGAAAACCCAACAGTCATCTTTTGATAAAGTACGTTTCATATTTATGTCAATAGTCAAGTGCCTACTATTCACCCCAATGAAAATGAAACAAGAGATTTATAATATAGAATGTGCCTGCCTACAAAGCTACAAGTCAATAAGATTACTGCAGACATTTAATGGATCTTCGAAAGTGTAGTGTATTGATGATAGGTTAAATATTCAATCTGCACGATAAGAGTCCAAAGTATTATAATCAATCTAGTTATTTTTCCACCATCTAGCTTATGAACATCATGGATGGAAGTAACCATAGGCTTTTTTTATAAGCTATCAAATGTTTGGTCAATCTTATAACAAACTTACATCTTAAATCTATTCAAAATGTGGAAACAATTGGAATGAATATCTAAAGCTTATTTCTTTCCACCTTGTCAACTATTTGTTCCATGCTAAATTAAAGAATACAAAAATATTGAGGCATTTTTAAATTAACCCATTAGAAAACATGTCAAGATGTTTTTTTATCACATGATCTATTCATTCTATCTTTTCCTAATTCAAATCTAGAATTTAACGTGTCTAGTGTGAATCATATGCCTATCCTTGGAAAAAATTAACTTATATTTACGTGTGTATATTATTTTCCTTAGTTCATTTCCCTTCAAATTTAATTTTTAGATGGAGATACTTTTGAAGTTTCTAATTTGATTTTAAATCGAAAATAATATTCTTTTCCTTAAACACTAATACTTTGATTTTTTTAGTATGTTTCATGATAATTATTATTTTTTGAATGGCAGTCATGGCTCATACTCCTTGACATTATGATTTTATATAGTTATGGTAAACATTAAGAAGAAGAAGGATGAGATTTATTGTGACATTATTAAGCTTATTAGCATATCTACTAAAGAGGATCATTCTGTGAATCATAAAAGAGCCAGGTAGTCTTAATCCATTAGTTCGAATAGCACATCTTAATGATATGATTGTGGATAATGACATTGCATGCATTGAGCAACTAAATATAGATAGGTGTACTTTTTTGCATATTATGCTCAATGTTGCGAAATATTGGTGGATTTAAAGATACCAAAAATACAGATTTAGAGGAAATGGTAGCAATATTTTTACATCTCCTTGGCTTTGACGAGAGAAATTGAGAAATCATGATTTTCAACGCTTAGGAGAGGCTGTAAGTAAACGTTTTCATGATGTATTGAGAGTTGTGCTTAAGTTATCGAGAGTTATACTTAAAGTCCCTAAACATATCCCTTATAATAGCACCGATGAAAGATGGATATGGTTTAAGGTGATAATATTCATTTATAGAGTTTTATTTGGTACAAAATTTACTTTTGGTTGATAATGACTAGATATGATTTTGCTAATTTCAGAATTGCTTAGGAGCTTTAGATGGTACATATATTAAGTACATGTACCAAATATTGAAAAAGCCCAATATCGTACTAGAAAGAATGAGATTGCCACAAATGTCTTATGCATGTGTTCTACGGATATGCAATTTATATATTTACTACCTGGATGGGAAGGTTCAGCTGTTGATGGTAGGGTGCTTCGAGAAGCATTATCTAGAAGAAATGGATTAAAAATTCCTTAACGTGAGTTATTCAATGTTATATGACCAAATCAATTTCCTATATATTAAAATCATGTGGTTTGTACGTTGAACATATCATGTAATAGGCCAATATTATCTTGTTAATGCTGGATATAGAAATTATGAGGGATTTCTTGCACCATATAAAGGTCAGCGATATCGTCTTACTGAATGGAGATTAGGACATTAATCAAATACTCAAGAAGAGAATTTTAATATGAAACATTCTGCAGCTAGAAATGTTATTGAAAGGACATTTGGATTATTAAAGTTACAATAGGGAATCTTAAAAAGTCCCTTTTATTATTTAATTGAGAACCAAACTGATATCATATTAGTTTGTTGTTACATTCACAATCTTATTCGTTAACGTATAAGGAAAGAACCACTAGATGATGAGTTGGATGATATACTAGAAAATAATGTCCATATTGATTACATTGACGATATTGAAACATTTAATGAATGGACTACATGGAGAGATAATTTGGCAAGGGAAATGTTCTTGTCATGGAGAGCTAAAAGAGGTCGTTGACATTTATTATTAATAATTTATATAGTTTACTTGTTTTTTTCTTCAAAATCTTTGAATATTATTTGTTATTCATGAATATTATTTATTTGTTTTACATATGCAATATTTTAATTATTTTTATTTGTTTTCATTTGTGTTATAACTTTTAATTGTATGTCTCTTTTAGATGGAATCTCATGAAGAAAATATAAATAATATGCAATACATACCTGTTCAAGGAAGAGGAAAAAAATAAAAGATATTGGAATAGTGAGGAAGAAAAAATGCTTGTCTAAGCATGTCAATGGGCCGGGTCGAGCCGTGCCCGGCCGCACTTGTAGGCCAACGACCCGACTAGCCGATGGGCCGGACGGCCTGTGGTCGGCCCGTGGGTCGGTGGGTCACGGGCGGGCCAGGCCAAACTCGTCCCGTCTATATTTTTTTAATTTAAAAAATAAAAACGGCGTCGTTTTGGACAAAACGACTCTATTTTGTGGGGTCGCAGGCCGGGCCGAGCTGACCCATGGCCCACCCATGGCCGGCCTAACCCGGGCCAAGCCGGGTCCCCATTGCCATGCCTATGCTTGTCAACATGCTTTATGATTTGGCAGGCACCAATTGGAAGACAGATTGTAACTATAAGAATGAATACTATACTAAAATTAAAAGACGACATAAAGAAAGAATGCTTGAAAATGATCTTAAAGCAAAACCTCACATTGAATCCAAGTTAAAATTATGAAGAAGCTACTTGGATACATATTCGATATTCAAAAAAATCGTAGTGGATCTAGATGGGATGATGAACAAAAAATGGTGATTGGTGATAAAGACATTTATACAAGTTAAGCAAAGGTATAAATAAAATTTTAATCTTTTTACTATTTATTTTTATTGAAAAATATTATTATGTAGAGTCGTGAAGGAGCATCAATTTTATACACGAAACCATTTGTCCATTTTGATTGACTACCTAAAATTTATGCAAAAGATAGAGCAATAAGAAATAGGGTTAACGGCCAGATGAAGAAACTATGGAAGGAAATGATGAAGAATGCAATAATGTGAATAAGATACAATCAAATATTGGAAATGATGAAGAATGTGCGACTCAAAACAATTCAACATCACCATATGAACCTGGAAGAAGAAAGCACAAAAAGAGCATGGATCCACTTTAGATTGAACTTTTGGAGCTATAAAAAATATATATAATGCTTTGTTGAATCTGAACATGAATCTACTTCGTCTTTAACAGATATGAAAAAAGCATTTACTATTTCTGTAGATATTAGTGAGAAAAACTCAAATATTTGACTTATTGAAAACGGTTAGAGGACTTTCATCAATGGAGTTGACTGATCGATGAAGATGATAAAAAGATTGAGGTCTTTTTTAGTATGCCCGATGATTACAAAGTGTTGATTGCTCGAGACATACTTGAGTGATCTCAATGTTCACATGTTAATTTAAAATTAGTTTATTTGTTTAGATAATATATCATTTTAATTTATTCTTATTAGGATATTATTATTAACATTACACATTATTTTATTTAACTTATTTAATAATTAACTTATTTAATTTTAATGATTTTACATCATAAAATAAGTTCATTATGGTTTTTTTAACTTTATTCTTATAAGAAAAATCATGCACAATTATTTAAAAATTAATAATTTATTGAATCATTAAAAATAATTTTAGTTATTTATTTATCAAATACATAATTTTTAATTATTATAATAATATGAAATATTTGATTAGTTATTTACAAAATCAATCACAAAATAATTAAACGTAAGTAAAAAATTGTCATTGCCATTCTTAATATTTGATACCAAATATTGATATATAACTGTTAATTAATTTCTATAATCTCAGTCATAATGCTTACATATTAAATCTGCATAATCATTAATTATATTCTTATTTCAATTCCTACGTTTCATTCTCATTCTTTTTTTTTTTTATTCTGATTCCTTCGTTACTGATTACTATACGAGACCTTAAATGTTTATTGGATGAATCTTAGATAGTCATTACTTAGGACTACAAGTATGACTCTTAGAAATTTACTAAATAAGTAATAACAAATTATGTATAAATATGAATAATTTCAAACTTATTTTTTAAACTACCTAACTTACTAGATCAACAATGTCGACTTTAAGAAATCTGATAGAGAAGTTTTTCAACACTAAGTATCATTTTCAAACTATTAAGGCACATAATTTAATTGCAAAATCAACAATAGCATCTGTACAATATGACTTTACCTATCCTATTCAAATGTCTCGATTTTAAAGTATGTCCAACCTCTCCTTTATACTAATTAATCCTCCTACTTACATGACTGTATATGATGCATTAAATTTTACGTTATGCTTCTCCACTGTCACCAGGAGATTCAGAAGAACTCTTGGTTGTAGAAAATGGCAATGGAGGAGAAAACGAAGCAAAGCTTCCCCTTTGTTGATCAGGAGATTCATATATCATTGGTTTTGTTACTTGGATAGACCGTATTAAACAGTAACGAGTTGCTCATCCTGGAATCATGGCCAGAATAATGCTCTTTGACACCAACACCTCCTTCATTGCTAGCAAACGAAGCGACAGCGGAGGTCAGTGCTGATTGGAAAGTGTGGTTCGATGCAATAACCTTGGTGACAGCTGCTATGTCCTCCATTGAAGTGAGTGGAGTATTTTGGTTGTTCATTAGTGAAAAGCGTTGATAACAATGCGCGAGAGGTCGGTGTTTTCCTTTGCTACGGAGACCAAGAGGTAGTGTCCCATATCCTCCAGAATACTGACTAGCTTTGAAAGATTTATCTATTGATCAGTTGTACTCTAAACTTGGGGAATAAGGTGACGAAAAGTTAAGATAGGTTGAAAAGTGTCCAGGTGGTGTAGTATTACTACAGTTATCGAAATGAATGGTGTTGATGGTTGGTGCAGTGAAGTCTAAAGTGATGGTGGGATGTGAACTGGCTGAAGTGGACATTGAAGAATTTGGAAGATAGAACTGATGTTGACTTGTGTCCTGGAAGTGGCTGAAGTTTAACAAACCACTGATGGGCGTAGGAGAGAAAACAGAGGTCACTTGGCCTTGCTGTGAGGATGTAGATGGGCAAGATTGTAGCATGGAGACAGCTGCCGAGGTCGTGGAGGCCATGGCTGTGGCAGAGAGTGAAGGAGGGTGGTTGTGTGTTCCTTCATACGTGGTGATCAAGATTGTCATGTCCTCAGAACATCTTTGCACCTAAGGTTAATTTTTCACAAAAAAAATCGTAGCATGCATGAGAGTGGAGATCGTATGTAGTTCAGTTACGAAAATCGCACTAATTTCAAAGACTGAAATATGAGATCAAATGTTGGGTGTGTGTGTGGGAAACCCATGAAGATGACAAGATATGTACCTGTTTTCTCACCGGACATGTTGGTGAAACCGTGCAACGATAATATGCCCTGGGACACGGATTTCCTTTAGCTATTTTCTGCCCGTATTTTCTCCATTGACACCCATCGTTCATCTGTATTTTAAATATCATTTTAGATATATATATATTATGGAACGCACAGTTATGTTGGAAAGCCTTACTGTAGCAAATGAAAGTTTGGCTTTTGATGGTTTCTCCATTATAAAGCTCCTCTGCTTTTCTAAATGACAACATAATACGCAAAGTTCCATGTAATATATAGTGATGGAAAATTGAATAAGTGTTCTTTTAGAATATAAAAAGATTGATAATAGATCAAAAGTTAAATTTTATAAATATAAATTTTCATTTTATGCCTTTCAACATAAAAACTCTTTTTACATTATTTTAATATATTTTGTCCATATTTTTCTATAAACTTTATTTTATTGATATTTAAAATCTAAGAATTTTCAATTAATAAATTTATATGCAAGAGAGTTCTAATATTTTTTAACTAACATTTTTATTAGAAAAGAGGAAAGATTCATATATCCATAAATATTACATCATATATTTACCTAAAATTTTAAAAAATTAGTTACAAATAAGCTCTTTTATGCACAAATCATTTTTAATCTTTACTATTAATCGAGGTGAGAATCTATGGCCTCTAGTATCAACCATAAAGACTCCAATAACCATCACACCCAAGGTAGATATAGCAAATCACCAATTAATGCACCTAGTATCATTCAATATCATTGCAATATTAATTGATCAAAAGCTAGAAAATAATTTGATACTAACCATTGGGGTGTGAACCCGAGCTTTCACAGAAACCCTAGTTTTCTTCGTCTGGGTGTCACGGAAAACTTCATCACCTTGGACTTTCATTGTCTTCAAAATTTTACTAGTTGGAAGTATCTCAGGCGTCGGTTTGGCTCCCTTGTTGTCTTCAACACTGTCCTCTGAGCTTGGATTCTTCATGGTCGGTTTCGAAGCTGTCTCAATTTTGCAATCCACTCCCAGGGAAAGCGATGATCCATTCATTTTCATATCATCCCCTACACCGTTAACTATTTTGTCGCTTTTCTTCCTGTTGTTGTTAGGTTCACTGGAGCTTCTTCCAAGGCAGAGGGACAACAGTTCTTGTTCTTGTTCATCACTGTCTTCACTAGCAGTTTCTGCTTTTGTAGATAATGTCTTAGTTTCTTGTTCTGGTTCAAAAATTTCGTAGAAATGTTTTTGCAGTGATTGGTAATCCTTCACGAGTTGGCTCAACAATTGCTTCAACCTTAAGTTTTGTTCTCTAGCCTCAGTTATTTGGGCCTTTGCTCTTCCAGGTAGATTATCCTAAAATTCATAGAAATAATTAAACACATGCCATTAGAATCAACAGGAGTACTTGTTGTTGAATGCGTATGTTTTATTTTTGTACATTAAAAGTTAATCATACATAAAACTCTGTAGAAGTTGTAGGTAATTGAACTCTATTTGTGGTTCTCAAGATGAATATAATTTAGTAGGAAATAAATATTCTGTTACTTCTTTCCTGAAAACTAATTAAAAACAAATATTTTATCAGCATACATCCTGATCATGCAACTGGTTAGGTTGAAAATGCTCACCTTGTTGAGTTCTACAAGCACGGCTTCTTCATCATCGTCTAAACTCATTTTCTTCTCATTATGAAAAGCTATACTTCCATGAACAGACTTCCCACTAGCTGTCTCCATTGGTTCTGAGTTTTGCTTCCTTACTTTCTCGACAGGTTCCTATTAATTTGTTGGCTCACCTCCTAACAAATATATATACTCCTCACACCAGCCTCAAGATTCTGACTTTTTGGTAATCAAACTTCAAACCTGCTTATCTATTTTCGCATGTTACGCTCACTTAGTTTATTCAAAATTGTCAACACAACCGTACAACGTTCTGATTTTCTATATAATATGTGGACAATTAAGGAGCTCTGGATCAGTTTCAACGATATGGCAAGAAAATGAACCTGTGGGATCATTCACCAGTCGCATCCAACAATCGTAGTCTTAAACGGAATTATGTGGTCAACATAAGCTGCATTATTCTGACTCAGTACCAAGCCACCAATCACCAATACAAAATAGAAAGTGTGAAAAAATTAAACCGTGTGAATATTTAAGGAGTTAATTTCACTTGAGGATTTAATCAAGATTCTAAAACACCAAGAAAAAGTCACCATAAAAGATAAATTTAAAGAAATAATTATAGGCATCCAAGTAATAAGTTTCTGATCCAATGGATACTAAACCAAATGTGATTTTGCAGTTAGATTATTGGTATGAAAACTGTATATGTCTTTTCGTTTAGCTATTTGCACATAATTGCATGCCATTTATATTGTCTTTTAACGAAGCTAACAAATTAATCATGGCAAGTAACATATTCCAAGTTGAACTATCTTTTAACGGAACTAACTAATTAATTAGTTCGATTTATTGTGTCATTTAATACTGGAACTTATCAATTATGTTAATTATCCCTTACTACAACAGAGATAGCCTTTCCCGATGATTTGTTTGGCGACGAAACCACATTCGTCGCCAAAAGACACCATTTTGCGTTGTTTAAAAGTATTTGTTACTAAAACTTACCATTTAGTAACGAAACCACAAATCGTCGTACAAGGAAAAATCTTTAGTGACGTAGATGAAACTTTGTAGCCAAATCGTGCACAATCTGTGACGATTTCTGATATTCGTATCAAAATAATGCAATCGCGACGACGTCTGAAAACGTCACCATAACTTTTCTAACATTTGGTGACGAATCCATTAAATCGTCACTAAAGGTTATACATTTTGTGAAGATATTATGAAGCGTCACCAAAAGGTCAATATTTGGTAACTAAAGTCTTCTTTTGTCTCAAAATCTTATACATTCAGCGACGATTTATTTTCATCGTCACTAAATGTCACACATTCAGCAACGATTGTTAGAAATCGTCACCAAATGTTGCACATTCAGTGACGATTTATAAAAAACGTCATTGAATGTGTACATTTGGTGACGATTTTTAGAAATCATCACCAAATGATTGACATTTTTATAAATTATTAAACTAACATTTTCATAATCTATCATAGGTAAGATACGTTTTATTGGAGATTTGTTTTGAATGTTTACAACATATTATTCAAAAAAAACTCACAACATATTTTTAAGTGTTAATCAGTAGTATTAATTAATTATTAGTATTTACTAAAATTTCAGAAATTACTCATAAAAAATTTAAATAATTTTATCAATATGATAATATGATATATGGAGTAATACGAACTTTGAATTAGAAGTTACCCAATTCATACACTTATAGAACTAGAACAATGATACTCCACATTTAATAGTACACAACGTGACCCCTAAGTAGTAGATATGTTGTTTGACAAATTGAAACAGTAAAAGTTATTCCCTCAAGTGTAGGGTTTTTCACACCATCTTACAACAACTTTTACACTATAGTTAAATTTGTATAGGATGCAGTGAATAAATCGCTAGATTTAGTACCTAAAATACAATCAGTATAGAAGTTAGTAAGTAATTATTTTTTAGTTAACTCAATTTTCTACTTTATATTATAAGACAAGATGCAGAAGTTGTTGCAAACGTCATTGGATGAGGGGAATTAGCCCAATGTCGATGACATTTGCAACAATATTTTTGGTACACGATCGGGCTATATCAAGGGTCTTGGGTATGGCC
>JANQAP020000074.1:2222408-2248903 GCA_026874005.2 Erythroxylum coriaceum
TTTTTCTCTTTCTGATGATATGAAGTATGTGATTTTTGGCCCATAGAGTGGAAAGTTATGATGTTTAGAAATTCTATTGCTGTTTAGGACATTTTTGCAGGCAGACTCTTTGCAGTGGTTTTTAATACTCTTAGAGACCAAATTGGTTTTTGAATCCTTCAGGAAAGTTGTATAGTTTCCTTTTAAATTTTTATTGATACCAAATTTACAAATTTTAGAGTTCTGAGTAAGAAGTTATGGATTTTTGAAGGTTTCTGTTGTTTTGAAGGTCTGGCCTCGCGGTTCCACACGAGCGCGAGTGCTCGCGGTCGCGAGGGCGTGCATTCAGCGCGCGCCTCGCGGTCGCGAGAGCGAGCAGGGGTGGCCTCGCGGCTTCTCGCAAGCGCGAGCGTTAGTCTCGCCTCTCGCGGCCGCGAGACCGTCGCTGTGCGACGTGGGTTTTAAAATTTTCTGATTAGTTTTTTTATTATTTTCTTTCTGATTTTTCTTTCGGCCATAACTTTTTCTTCCGACCTCCGATTGACCTGATTTTTGAAGCGTTAGTTTTCTAAGACATTTTTCTACCTTTCTATGCAATTGATAATTTTTGGGATATTATTTTTGAAATCTATGAATTAAATCAAAGTGAAAGGATCGGAGGTAAGTTAAATGAGTTTATTTTGTTTTAAGTTTGACCTGGTGGGGAATTCCTCCCTCGTGGGACGCGCGTCCAGATGTCACGTAGTACGTCGGGCCCGTGACTCGCCAGGGAGGGGTTCCAACACATAAGATGGAAGAAAGCCACTGTTTAAGTGATATATTTGCCCACAAGTGGTATAATCATAAAAGTTAATGATGTGTACTATGTTCATTTTTATATGGTGGTCTTATCTACATGTTTTATGTATTCAGCTCACATGCATTTCAGACGTGTGTCATAAGATGCTCAATACAGATGTTGTTTTATGACTTTGAGTGTTGATATTATCTTATATTTGTGTTGATCATTATATTATCAATTTCGCAATATCTTTCTCTGTAAATAATAACATTGTCATAATTGAAACCTCACTAGTTTCAATTTTAAGAAATGGAAACAAAATGTGGAACCTAATTTAGAGATGGTAGTTATCAACATGGCCAAGGTCCAGTAGTTATATCTATCAACTCAGAGGCTAAGAAAGCAGCATATGTAACCTAAGAACGATTAAATAGCATTTGTTATTTGACCATAAGAGATCGATACCAAATCGTCTGCTTTACTTCCAAAAATGAATAGAGCTAGGGATTTCCACATTAACACCTCACAGGGATATAAGGTATCTTCTAATGCTAAAGTAGGTACCTTATTAAAGGAATTATATTCTATGAGATATATAAGAGTAGGGTGGTCCACTTTCAGGTTTAGCTAAGGGCGTTAAATATTTATATTCCTGATGCTTGTATAGTTCACCAAGCTCTGAATATACTTCCATTAGAGTTTGGCATTATGGTTACCACTTACAATTCTTAGGATGGAACTTAGGACATAATGCACTGATCACCTATTGTGTTGTTGAAGAAGATAAGCTGAAGAATACAACTCTTATAGCCTTAATAACAACTAAGGAAAAGGAAAAAGTAAAGCCTCGTAAATTTAAAGGTATGAAACTTAAATTTCCTCCATATTTAGGCATTTTCTATAATTCTTATGAAGATAAGTTGCATTCTCATTGATAGGTATAGATTATAATATGTTTTTCTAGATGTTTATGTTTGTATTTAAGTGTTTTCTTAGATGATTATCAGGTTTGTAGATCTAGAATTATGTTATTATTAGTATTTGCATGTGTTTTAGTCGTTTGATTAGTTTAGAGTAAGAATTTGATCTTAATTTTCTACTTCAAGAGGTGTGAGATGTGTTTGTGAGTGTATGGAAACAGGAAATCAAAGAAAGGAGAAGGAATGACTGCATGGAGGGTGGCCACAATCGTGGCATTCCTACAATCGTAGCAAGCGAACAAGCATGGCATGCATAGGTGTCTCTATCATGATCGTGCAATGGAATCATGATGGCCACTATTATTGTAGTCCCAAGATGGTGGTATGACAGTTTGTAGCTCGTGAGATTTTTAAAGTTATAAGGTTTCAAAGCTATTTTTGGAACAAAAATAAGTGGAAAAACCATAGAAACAACCTCAGAAATCTCAAATACTATTTAAAGACAAAAGAAACAGCAAAACAATGAAGCAAACACCATATTCAAAGAAGATCAAGAGGAGACATCATGTGAGCTCCAGAAAATCCAGATTTCCATATCAAGACTCCAACTAGTTTTTCTTTCATTTCCCTTCAATTATTTCATTTTCTTAAATGTTTATTTGGATTATTATGAAGTTAAACATGATTATGAGTTTCTAAATTCATATTAGGGATTGTTCTTGATCTATTTTGTTGAACCTTATTCTTGTTGAATTCAACACATCTACAAATGCTTTGTGATAATTATTATGCTTATACTTGGTAATAAATCGAGAGAGTGAATCAAGTTATATATATTAAGGTGCATAATGACAATTGGTAGCTTAATTGATCTACAATTATCAGATTAATTAATAATTAAGAGAGAACTTAATTGTGAATTAATTATCCTTAAGATTGCTTCAAATCAAATTCAATAGTTAGGAGAGTTTTATGAATCGAGAGATTACAATTTTATTAGTATCGATTTTAATTTGAATTACTTGATTAGATCTCGAGAGAGGGTAATCAAATCCTTAGGATATTTAAGGTCAAACATAATTAGATAAACAAGAATAAGGGGAGACAAAATAGGGATAGAATAATACCTAAGTTTCCAGCTTTGATCATATTCAATTTTTAGTACCAGCTCAGTTATTCAATTGATTCGTTTTATTAGTTGTTTCAATTTTTATAATTGATTTTAATTCAAATAAATCTTTAGAACCTTATACAAAGTATTATTCAAGTTGTTTAGTGTCTAATTAGTCCTTGTGGGAATGGTACCTTTGGGTATACAAGTTACAATCTGTATATTTGTGGTATTAAAAGTTTTTATATAAAACTTATCAACAAGTTTTTGGTGCCATTGCTAGGGACTATATAGCATTTTCGTACAATTTGAATTCCTTTGATTTAAGGATTTAAATACCTTTTCTTGTGTGCTTGCAATGCATGAACACAAAAATCACTTAAAGTTCAAGCAAAGTAGAAGACATATCAACTCTAAACATCACCAATCAGGAAAGAGAGATCCGAAGAGCTAAAAGCTAAGAAGTAATAGAAAGAACGATGGTAAAGGAAATAAATAATGGAGAGTAGCTAGACTTCATGAGTCCAGGATTCAATACTAAACAACAAGGAATTACTCAACCACCAATGCAAATAAACACATTCAAGATCAAACCAACACTGTTAAACAAGTTGTAAATTAATGTACAGTTCAATGGGTTGGCCAATGAGAATCCCAATGCTTATTTGGCTAATTTCTTGGAAATTTGTGACACCTTCTGCTATAATGGGTTATCGGTAGATGCATCCAAGAAGAGGCTCTTCTCCTTCACACTCAGGGATAAAACTAAGGCATGGGAAGTCACTCAACCCAGTAACATCAAAACATGGGAGTAGCTGGTTCGAGTATTTTTGGATAAGTACTTTCGTTTGACTAAAACAAAAAGTCTCATAAAGAAAATTACTAATTTCTTACAAAATGATGGCGAGTCTTTATATAAAGCGTGAGAGCAATATAAGGATTCGTAAAGGAAATGTTTGTATCACAACTTATCGAGGGAGTTCCTTTTATAAATATTTTATAACGGAGTTAATCCACCCACGCATGGCACCATTGATGCAGCTATTAGAGGATCATTAATGAGAAAAATAGCTGAGGAGGCAAATGATTTGTTGGAGGAGATGATGAACAACAACTGCCTTTAGACTTTAGAATGAAGAAGATAGTAATCAACCTTCCGGGATCAAAAGGGAATGATTGTTATAGATTATGTGATAGCATTACAAGCTAAATTCGTCAAATTAACCAAGAAATTGAACAACCTGAAAGCCACTTCTTCCTCTCCACTCAAAGTAATTCAGTACAGATGTGAGTTATACGGTCAAGAGAGCCATATTATAGTTGATTGTTTCTTAGTGTAAAGTAACAACATGGGACAAATCAACTATATGGGAGCACAATTTGGTTAGGGAGGTAACAATCCTTATTCAAACACATAAAATCATGGATGGATGAACCACCCAAATTTCTCTTAGTCTAACAATGCAAGGACTCAATTGAGAACTTAAGGCCTACTGAGATTTCCACAAGACAACTCCAGTTTATGGGATTCAAAGATGCACAAATTAATTGCGACTCTAGAAGAGATCTAGAAGAGGATGGAAACAAAATTTGATCAAATAGTTAAGAATCATGACTTTTCTATTGACAATCTAAAGGTTCAAGTAGGCCAGTTAGCCAATGCATTGTCTACATGAAGTGTGGCGAGTCTCCCAAGCAATATGGAAGCAAATCTAAGGGAGTAACTTAAGACTATTACACTTAGGAATGAGAAAGAGCTAGAAAAATTAGTAGAAAAATAAGTTAAACCCCACCTTATAGAAGACCAAGAAAAGAAGAAAATGTATAAAGAGAAGAATGAGGATCCTGCCTATGTTCCTTATCCACCATATCCACCAAAAATTCCATTCCTATAGAGACTTTAGAAGAAAAAATTGGATGCACAATTTGCAAAGTTTGTGAAAAAGCTAAAGACGTGGCAAATTAACTTAGCTTTTATGGAGGCTTTGGAACATCTTCCTAAGTAAGCGAAGTTCCTCAAAGATATAATATTAAACAAGTAGATTTAAGAGGATAACCAAATGGTTATGCTAACAAAAAGCTACAGTTCCATCATCACTAGCCATATGCCATCAAAATTAAAGGACCTAGGGAGTTTTATAATACCTTATGTTATTGGTGATTTAGAATTCGTTAAATGCTTATGTGACTTAAGTGCAAGTATTAACCTTATGCCTTTATCAATCTTTAGGAAAATGGGCTCAACAATTTAAAGCCAACATCTATATTAATTTAATTAGTGGATCAATCGATCAAAAACCATTTGGTATGGTTGAGGACGTCATCATTAAAGTGGAAAAATTCATTATTCTTGTCGAATTCATGGTATGAAGAGGATATGAATTGCCCACTCAGTCTTAGATGGCCATTCATGAATATTGGGAGAGCTTTGATTAATGTTCATGAAGGCAAATTGATTCTTCGAATAGGTGATGATCAAGTAGAGTTTAACATGAACAAACTCTTGAAGAATCAGAGTTTAACATGAACAAACTCTTGAAGAATCTAAAGGACAATAGCTCCTGTATAGAGATAGATATAGTGGACGAATGCTTCAAAAAGCAAAAGGAGAGATATATTAAAGAAGCAAGTTTTGAGAAATTTGACAATAAGGACGAAGGAGAGAAGGAGGAGGTAGGTGTTCCATCACATTAAGAAATTTTAATGAGAACGAAAGCACCTATACCACCCTCCATTGTAAAGCCATCAACTCTTGAGCTGAAGCCTTTGCCTATACACCTTAGGTTACTTTCCTATGTAAGGGACAAACTTTACCCATCATTATCTCAAACCAGATAGATAAGGAACAAGAGAGTAAGGTGGTAAATATAATTAGGAAGCAGATGAAGGCTATGAGATGGTAAATATCTGACATAAGTCGAATAAGTCCTAATATGGCCATGCATAGGATTAACCTCAAAAAAGGAAGCAAAGCAGTGAGGGAAAGACAATGAAGGTTAAACCCTCATATGAAAGAAGAGATTAAGAAAGAGGCCCTAAAGTTGTTAGATATGGATATCATCTACCTAATTTTAGATAGTGACAGGTCAACTCGGTGTAATGTGTACATAAGAAAGGAGGTATGATGGTAATGGAGAGTGAAAGTAGTGAAATGATTTCTACTCGAACAAGCACAGGTTGGAAAGTCTGTATTAGTTATCGAAAGGTCAACAAGGTGACTAAAAAGGATCATTTTCTTATTCCATTTATAGATTAAATGATTGAAAGGGTGGCTAGTTATGCATTTTATTGTTTCTTTGATAGATATTCAAGCTATAATCAAATTTTTTTATATCTGGAAGATCAAGGAATGATCGCTTTTACATTTCCTTATAGAGCCTTTGCCTATAGACGGATGCCTTTTATGTTATGCAATGCTCCAGTAACTTTTCAAAGGTTTATAATGTCTATTTTTGCAAATATAATTGAGGACATAATGTAAATATTTATGGATGATTTTTCAATTTTTGGAGACTCTTTTCAGCATTGCATGAGAAATTTGGATAGAGTTCTTCAAAAATGTGCACGAAGGAGTAGTATTGGGATACAGGATATCGTGCTAAGGAATAGAAGTGGATAGAGCTGAGACATTTAGGAGTTCTTAGGACATGCTAGATTTGACCATCGCTTTATGAAGGACTTCTCTTTAATTCCTAGACCTCTTACAAATCTTTAAGTTAAAGATGTGCCTTTCATACTTGTTGGTACTTGTTTATCTGCCTTTAAAAAATTAAAGGAGGCACTAATGTTAGCATTGATTTTAACGTCATTAAATTGGTCATTACTATTTAAAGTCGTGTGTGATGCTAGCGACTAAGTTGTGGGTTGTGTGTTAGGACAAGGGAAGGACAAAAGGCTATGTGCAATTTATTATACAAATAAGACATTAAAAGGGACCCAACTCAATTACACTACAACTGAAAAGGAGTTGCTAACGATGGTGTTTGCACGTAACAAGTTTCGATCTTACCTCTTAAGATCTAAGGTGATCGTTTTTACTGATCACACAACACTTAAATATCTCTTCAAAAAGATGTGAAACTAAGGCTTACCTAATGAGCGCTTCTCCTACAAGAATTGATATTGAGATTAGAGACAAGAAGGGTGTGAAAAATGTGGTAGCTAACCACTCATCATGCCTTGAAGGAGGGAAATTACAATAGAGTGATGACATCAATGAACGATTTCCTAATGAAACTTTGATGTTGCTAAACTACCTTGTGGTACCATGATATGCTGATATAGCTAATTACATTATAGGTGGTATCCTTCCTCTTAATCTATCTTATCAATATTGGAAATGATTTTTGTATCAGTATACTCATTATTTATGAGATGAACTAATCCTTTACAAACATATGCTAATGGATTAATAAGAAAATATGTTCTAGAGGAAGAAATGTTATACATACGAACACATTTTCATAAATCGACCTATGTAGGGCATTATGGAGTGAACACGATGGCGACATAAGTATTAGAATGCAGTTTTTATTGGCCGAACTTGTTCAAGGATGCTCGAGATTTTGTTGCACAATGTGATAGCTTCCAAATAGTTAGGAACATCTCCAAAAGAGATGAAATGTCATTGTCTAACATTATAGAAGTGGAAGTGTTTGATGTGTGGGGACTAGACTTTATGGGACCATTCCCATCCTCTATGAGGAACACGTCTATTCTAGTAGGAGTGGACTATGTATCATTATGGCTTGAAGTAATGACAACTCTAAGAATGATGGAAAGGTGGTGTAGAAATTTATCAAGGGATTATTTAATATATTTGGAGTGCCACGACCTATAATTAATGATAGAGAAGTACATGTTTGGAATAAATCTTTTGATGCTCTTCTTAGAAGATATGGATTCTACCATCATAATGCCACTCCATAACATCTGCTAATAAGGGGACAAGTGGAGGTTGTTAACTGCGAGCTGAAAAGAATATTGGAGAAGATGATAACTAGTTCAAAGAAAGAATGAGCATTAAAGCTGGATGATGCTCTATGGGCGTGTCGAACTACTTTCAAGACTCCAATTGGCATGACCCCATTTCGACTTGTTTATGGTAAGGCTTGTCATATGCTTGTGGAGTTAGAGTATAGAGCATATTAGGCAACAAAAGCCTTAAATTTTGATTGGAAGCAAGCGGACGAAAATAAACTTCGACAGTTAAGCAAACTCGATGAACTTAGACTTGAATGCTTATAAGAATGCCAAGTTGTATAAGGAAAAAGAGAAGAAATGGCATGATTCTCATATAAAAAAAAAGGAGTTTAAGGTAGGAGATGTGGTTTTATTATTTAATTCGAGATTGAATTTGTTTCCTGGAAAGCTTAACTCACAATAGAGTGGGCCTTTCAAAGTAACCCATGTATTTGAATATGGAGCTTTAGAGTTGGAGAACTACAATAAGGAAACCTTTAAGGTGAATGGACAATGATGTAAGTAGTATCACGAAGGAGTCTTTTCACAAGAAAGTGAAGTAATTTCTTTCCTTTCATTAAATTCAATAAGATTTAAATGATGAAAGGTTAAGCTAATAACTATAAATTAGCATGTTATGTTAGTTAGGTTTTTCTTGAATTCTAACGTGTAACTTCTTATCTTAATGTGTTTTGAGTGATTTTGGTTGTTAAATATCATATTTTTGAAGTTGTTACAGGCTAGGGAACAAGTTTTGGGGGAGACATAAGTTAAATCAAACAAAACGTGGTAAAGATGGTATACTTCCCACGGTCGTGCATAGCAAGTATGGAACCATTCTATCATGATCATGGGATGCCATTCATGAATCACACACATAAAACCCTAGTTACACTTCTTTTCTAATCCTAACCCTTTAAATATTTAGTTTTTTGTTCTTTCAACTCTCACATTCCTTTCAACTCTCACATTCTCTCTCTAAACTTGCAGCACCTCCAAAGCTCTCTCTTTCGCTTAAACCTCTCTTCACTCTTACTTGATTTTTCAATATTTTCTTTCATCTTTCACCTATATTATCATTCTTTTTACACAAATTTAGTTATTTCCACACAAAATCACATCTTTTAAGTGAGTGTTACGAGATTTTCTCTACACTTTTCTCTCTCACATTTTGGGTGTTATTTTGTGTTTTTGTTATGTTTCATGGTTGTTTTTGCAGGTTATATATTTAATCATGGTTCCAAGACTCATGAAAATCACAAAACTCTCAACACTGAAAAGAAAAGCAAAAGTGTCGGGTGATGCTGCACATGACAAGGCTAAGGATTTTCGAGTGTCTTTTTTTATCTTCTCAGAAGAAGAAGGTATAAAATTCCCAACCCTTTGTTCAATAATTGTTACTACACCATGTTATTTCAATTTTACAATCTTAGAAAATCTAGTTTTGAAAACAAAAATTGAAACTTTCAGTGCAAAAATTTGATAGGAAAATTAATTCATTTTGCTTTTCCTACGTATGAGGAATTAACCCTTAAATGTTACACAACTTTACAACTTGAGTTGTGGCAGTTAGATAATTTTTGGTTTAGGTTGTGTAGAAACCCTTATAATGTGGATTATGATATTATGGAAGATATTTGTGGTTTTCCAAAATAAAAATTATTAAAAAACACGAAAAGTTTGTTGCTGACCAACATTGGAAGAAATTAATGAGTTGGATGAATTTACTCTAAAAAATCCATATAATAATGTTATTCTTAATCCTAAATTTTTGTTACTATATAAATTTATATGTACTATGTTTGCAAAAAATTAAAGAAAAAGTATTCTCGAAAGGATTTATTTATTCTTTGGTGCATGGATCATAAAATTTGATTTTGTACATCCTCCTACATTTTTGAAACGATGGTTATTTGTCTTAATAAGAAAAGTAGCTATCTAGGCATGAGTTTCCTTATTACTATGTTGGCTCAATTTCATGTTATTTTTGTTGATATACTAATCCTTGTCTTTCTTAAGTTTTTGATATTTGAGGTAAGTGAGAATCTTATAGTGCCATGGTTTGGAACTCCAAGATATCGACTCAAAATTGTAACACAGGACTGGATAAAAGAGCTCTAGTTCCCCTCTGACATAACACTAATAAGAAG
Organism: Erythroxylum coriaceum; assembly: GCA_026874005.2. NCBI lineage: Eukaryota > Viridiplantae > Streptophyta > Magnoliopsida > Malpighiales > Erythroxylaceae > Erythroxylum > Erythroxylum coriaceum. Next base: position 2,232,312 of record JANQAP020000074.1, read on the forward strand.
TCTCATCTAGTGAAGAATTCAAGGAGGATGAAGAGGAAGGATGGGAGAAAGTATAAAATGAAATGGAAGAAAATAACAAGCGCATAGAGGGTCACTTGGACACTATGGAGGCATAACTGAAGGAGTTCATGCGTCATCAATATAAACAATAGTATGAAATGAAGAAAATACTTATTTTGTTATTCAAGGTGTTCAGATAGTCTCGCTAACACCATCATCACCTCAATCACAATAAGTCTCTTGCTATAACTTTTTCATTGTTGTTATTTATCTTTATTTGTATTGTTTTGATTCTCACATTGAAGACAATGTGTTGTTCAAGTGTGGTGATGTTTGGCATATCATTTATGTCTGAACTTTGCATTTGCATTGTGTTAGTTTTTGATTAGGTTGGCAATGTGTGAACATTTGATGCATGATGTATGACTATGTCAATGTGTCAATGACATAAATTGAATCAAATTGTCTTATTTTGAACATTGTCATTTAAATTGTAAAAGCATATTAACTTACGAATTTTATGTTTTAAGTGTCTTTGGGATGAATATGCATATTAATTAGAATATGAAACCTATTCTTTCATTTTATGAAATTTGTTTGTATACATTTATCATTACATTCAATTGAATTGATTAGCATTATTAGTACCCTTTTATGAGAATCAGTGACTAAGAAGACATGAGGTAGGCTAAGAAATTAAATGTAAAAAAAACGTGTTAAATAAAATTATTATTCCACTGACCCTTTTTAAGAAAATTATGTCAAGAATAGAGATGGTAGCTAGTTGAGAGTTGTGATATAGCTTAGTAACCGAGGGCATTCATGACAAAATATTTGTCTTCGCATTAAAAGGCTAGAATGAAACTACAACCAAACTAAATAAAAAACATAACCTAGTTGTCCCTTTCTAAACTAGGCTAAGAAAAGTGATTGTACAATGGGGAAATTTATGATAAGGTGTTTGCCTTCACGTCAAAAGACTAGTTTATCATTAAAGAAAATTTCAAAATGGTGCTTGTAATAAAATAAACCTAATGACCTCTTAAAAATAATAATTTTTATGAAAGGTTCATTTAATGATAGTTTGCATTTTTAATTGATCAATAATGATAAATATATGCTTACAAGTGCCATAAGTGAATGAATAAGGTGTTAATATTTTGATCGATATGTATATTCAAATCAAAGTACTTAATTATAAAAGGAATAAATTAGTATGTTGGCACTTTTTGAGTGATTGATGTTTGAATTGATGTTTGAAGTTAAGTTAAATCCTTAAGATTTGATGTCATTGTACCATTATTGCACATTGCATGATTGTATGTTTATGTGCTTTCTTTGTTTGTGGTTTTTAGTTTTGGTTGAGGACAAACAAAGGTTTCAGTGTGGTGATGTTGATAGGTGTAGATTATAGTATGGTTTTAAAGGTGATTAAATGTGTATTTAATCATTTTATTAGATGATTATCAGATATATAGACTTAGAATTGTGTTATTGCTAGTATTTGCATGTGTTTTAAGTGTTTGATTGGTTTAGAACAAGAATTTAATCTTAATTTATGTTTCAAGAGGTGTTTGAAATGTTTGTGAGTGTATGGAAACATGAGATCAAAGAAAGGAGAAGGAATGGCTGCACGGAGGCTGGCCATAATCATGGTACATGACGTGCATGGGAATCTCTATCACGATTGTGGCCTTATGCATGATCATAACAGAGAAGAAGGAATCATGAAGGCCACGATCATGGCATGGTAGTTTCCAGCTCATGAGATTTTTGAAGTTTTGAGGTTTCAAAGCTATTTTTGAAACAAAAGTAAGCAGGGAAACGCTAGAAACAACTATAGAATCCTCAAGCACTATTTAAAGACAAGAGAAGCACCAAAAAAATGCAGCAACCATTAGATTTAAAGAAGACTAAGAGGAGACATCAGGTGAAGCTCCAGAAAATTCCAGATTTCCATATCAAGACTCTAATTAGTTTTTCTTTCTTTTTCCTTCAATTGTTTCATTGTCTTTAATGTTTATTTGGATTAATATGATGTTAAACCTGATTATGAGTTTCTAAATTCATATTATTGTTCTTGATCTATTTTGTTGAACCTTATTCTTATTAAATTTAATACATATATTAATACTTTATGATAATTTTTATGTTTATACTTGGTAATAAATGTAGAGAGTGAATCAAGCTATATGTGTTAAGTTGCGTACAAGAGTTGAGCTTAATAGATATGTAATTATCAAATTAACTAACAATTGAAGAGATACATTAATTGTAATTTAATTATCCTTAAGATTGCTTCAAATCTAATTGAATAGTTAGTAGTAGTTTTGTGAATCGAGAGGTTACAATTCTATTAGTATCTATTTCAATTGGGATCATTTGATTAGATCTCGAGAGAGGATAATCAAAATCTTAGGATATCTAGCATAATTGGATAAACAAGAATAACGGGGGAGACAAAATAAGGATAGAATAATTCCTAAATTTCCATCTTTGATCACATTTAATTTTCATTAGCATCTCACTTATTCAATTTTATTAGTTATTTCAATTTTAGTAATTTCTTTTAATTCAAATCAATCTTTAGTACTTTAAAGAAAGTTTTATTCAAGTTGTTAGGTGTCTAATTAGTCCTCATGAGAACGATAACCTTGGTACTACAAGTTACAATTCGTATACTATGGTATTGAAATTTTTTATATAAAACTTATCAATAAGTTTTTGGCATCATTGTCAGGGATTAAATAGCATTTTTGTACAATTTGAATTCTTTTGATTTAAGGATTCAAATACCTTTTCTTATGTGATTACGATGCATAAACACAAAAACCACTAGGAGTTTAAGGAAGGTAAAATACACATCAACTCTAGACATCACAAAGCAAGAAAGAGAGATATGAAGGGTTAAATGCCAAAAAATAATAAAAAGAATGATGGTGGAGGAAATAAATCACAGAAAGCAGCAAAGGACCCTTATGGAGTTCATGAGGCCAAGGTTCAATGTTAATTAATAAGGAATTACTTGACCACCAGTGCAAACAAACACATTCGAGATCAAACTAGCATTGTTAAATATACGTCATACCAATGTACAGTTATACAGATTGGCCAATGAGGATCCCAATTCTTATTTGGATAATTTCTTAGAAATTTGTGACACCTTCTGTTATAATAAGTTGTCAAAAGATGCAGTCAGGATGAGGCTCTTCCCCTTCACACTCAGGGATAAAGCTCATGTGTGGTTGAATTCACTCAACCCAACAAATGTCACTTTATATGAGAAGCTGGTGCAAACATTTTTAGACAAATATTCTCTTTGATTAAGACAATAAGGCTTATAAAGGAAAATACAAAGTTTTAGCAAAATGAAAGGGAGTCTCTATGTGAAGCGTGAGAGTGATAAAAGGAGTTGCAAAGGAGATGTCTACATCACAACTTGTCGAGGGAGTTCCTTTTACAAATGTTTTATAATAGAGTTAATCCACCCATATATGGCACCATTGATGTAGCTGCTGGAGGATCATTAATGAGAAAAACAGTTGAGGAGGTGAATGATTTGTTAGAGGAGATGGCAAAAAATAACTATCTTTGGACTTTTAGAACAAAGTAGACATCAATCAATTTTTTAGGATAAAAAAGGAATGATTGTTGTAGGTTATGTGATAACATTGCAGAATGAAGTTGCCAACTTAACAAAGCAACTGAACAACCTAAAAGTCACTTCTTCCTCTCCACTCGAAGCAATTCAGTAAGGATGCGAGCAATGCGGTCAAGAGAGCCGTATCATAGCTGATTGTTTCTTAGTGGAAAACACCAACATGGAAAAACTCAACTATATGGGAGCACAATTTAGTCAGGGAGGTAATAATCCTTATTCAAATATGTACAATCTTGGGTGGAAGAACCACCTGAATTTCTCTTGGTCTAACAATGTAAGGACTCAATTGAGAACTCAAGGCCCATCGGGATTTCTGCAAAATAAGTCTAGTTTATAGGATTCAAAGATGGACAAGTTAATTATGACTTTATAAGTGACACAAAAGAGGATGGAAATGAAATTCGATCAAATAGCTAAAAATCATACCTCTTCTATTCACAATCTGGAGGTTCAACTAGGCCATTTAGCTAATGCATTGTCTACACAAAGAGTGGGGAGTCTCCTAAGCAATACGGAAGCAAATCCAAAGGAGCAACTTAAGGTTATCACACTTAGGAGTGGGAAAAAGTTAGAAGACCCGTAGAAAAACAAAATAAACCCCACCTTATAGAAGATCAAGAGAAGAAAAAAATGCATGAAGAAGAATGAGGATCCTCCCCTTAAGTTCCTCCTCCTCTATATCCACCAAAAAATTGATTCCCATAGAGACTTTATAAGATCAAAATGGATGCACAATTTGCAAAATTCGTGAAAAAGTTGAAGACGTTGCAAATTAACTTGTTTTTTATGGAGGCTTTAGAACATATATCCAGGTACATGAAGTTCCTTAAAAATATACTATTAAATAAGTGGACTTGGGAGGATGACCAAACAGTTACGCTGACAAAAAGTTACAGTTCCATCATCACTAGCTATATGCCTTCAAAATTAAAGGACCTATGGAGTTTTATAATACCTTGTGTTGTTGGTGATTTAGAATTCTCTAAATACTTATGTAACTTGGTTACAAGTATTAACCTTATTCCTTTGCCAATTTTTGAGAAACTAGGGCTAGGTGATGTGAAGTTAACTTCTATAATGATTTAGTTGGCAGATTAATTGATTAAGAAATCATTTGGTATGGTGGAGGATGTCACCATCAAAGTGGACAAATTCATTATTCCTGTGGACCTTATGGTATTAAAGTTTAAAGAGGATAGGAATTGTCCACTCATTCTTGGAAGATCATTCGTGAATACTAGGAGAGCTCTGATTGATGTTCATAAAGGTAAACTGATTCTTCAGATAGGTGATGATCAAGTAGAGTTTAACATGAATAAAGTCTTGAAGAATCCAAAGGAAAGCTGCTCTTGTATGAAGATAGATATAGTGGATGAATGTATCAAAGAGCAAGAAGAGAGTTACACTGAAGAAGCAAGTTTTAGGAGGTTGACACTGAGGATGAAGGAGAGAAGGAGGAGGAGGGTGTTCCATCACATCAAGAAATTTTTGTGAGAATCAAAGCCATTATACCATCGTCCATTGTAAAGCCACCAACTCTTGAGTTGAAGCCTTTACCTTCACACATTAGGTCTACCTTCCTAGGTAAGGGCCAAACTTTACCCTTCATTATCTCAAACTATCTGGATGGGAAACGAGAGAACAAGGTGGTAAAGATAATTAGAAAGTAGATGAAGGCCATGGGATGGCCAATATCTGAGATAAGAGGAATAAGTTCTAATATGGTCATGCATAGGATTAACATCGAAGAAGGAAGAAAAGCAGTGAGGGAAAGACAACAAAGGTTAAACCCTCACATAAAAGAGGTTATAAAGTTATTAGATGCGGGTATCATCTACCCAATTGTGGTTAGTGAACAGGTCAACCTGATGTAATATGTATCTAAAAAAGGAGGTATGTCGATAGTGAAGAGTAAAAGTGATTAAATAAATTCTACTCGAATAGTCACAGGTTGGTGAGTGTCCATTGATTATTGGAAGCTCAACAAGATGAATAAAATGGATTATTTTCCTCTTCCATTTGCGAATCAAATGATCAAAAAGGTTGCTAGCCATGCATTCTACTATTTGCTTGATGAATATTCAGGTTATAATAAGATTTTTATTTATCCAGAAGATCAAGGAATGACTACTTTTACATATCCTTATGGAACCTTTGCCTATAGACGGATGTCTTTTGGGTTATACAACGCTCCAATAACTTTTTTAAGGTGTATAATGACTTTTTTTATAGATGTAAAGAGTCACACTTAGTTCCAAACTGGGAGAAATGTCACTTCATGGTACACGAGAGAGTAGTATTAGGACCTAGATATCGTGCCAAGGAATAGAAGTAGATAAAGCCAAGATGGAGGTCATTGAGAAGCTTCCACCACCAATCAATGTTAAAGGTGTTTGGGCGTTGTTAGGACATGTTAGAGTTTACTATCGCTTTATTAAGGACTTTTCTTTGATTGCTAATCCTCTTACAAATCTTTTGTTTGAAGATTTGCCTTTCATATTTGATGACATTTGTTTATCTGTGTTTAACATATTAAAGGAGGCATTATATGTTATTGTGATGATGCTCCATCTCATCATGATGAGGGTGGTAGTTCTCTCCCTTCAAATGATAGAACAATTATTTTATATCTATGACTCATATAGTCATATCTAGTAAATCAAAGTCTTATTACCATAATAGTACATGGACATGAACCCATAGATATACGAACTGGGTTTCCTAATGTACAAGATCATACTGAACCAGGTCAATTAAAAAGATCTATTAGAATGCAAAGACTTGCTATCTTTCCTAATTATATAGTATATTTAGGTGAATAAGACTATGCTATTGGATATGTAATAGATCCAGTTACTTTTACAGAAGCTGCTTTTAGACCTTATGTAGATTTGTGGAGGGATGCAAAGACTGATGATGCAATCTATGAAGTATAATAACGTATGGAAGCTTGTGTATTTACCTCATAACTATAAACCTATCAGCTATAACCAAAAAGGACTCTCAGTGTAAAGTTGAGAGGTTTAAACCTTGGTTGGTTTCCATAGGGTTCACTTGTAGAGAAGGGATTGACTTTGATGTTACCTTTTCTTTTGTATCCTCTAAGAATGCATTGAAAGTAATTATAACAATAGTGGTTTATTATGATATAGAGTTACATTAGATATATGTCAAAATCACTTGCCTGAATGGAGACCTTTGTGAAGAAGTCCATATGGAACAACCTAAAGGATTTTAGGATCAAAACAAAGCTAACATGGTTTGTAACATGAGAAAATCCACATATAGTTTAAAATAAGCCTCCAAACAATGGTACCTAAAATTTGATGAGGTTGTTACCTTATTTGTCTTTATGGAAAATAAAGTTGAAAGATGCTTGTATTAAAAGTTTAGGGGGAGCAAGGTTTTCTTTCTACTTTTATATGTGAATGATATTTTTCTCACATTAAATGACTTGGCCATACTCAATCAACTTAAATAACTTTTAGCCTAGCATTTTAACATGAAGGACCTTGGTGAGGTATCTTTTATCCTAAGTATTCAGATTCACTGAGATAGTTCTTAACACTTGTTGGATCTCTCGTAAAGAGCATACATTGAGCAAATGTTGCAAAGATTTAATATGGCTAATTATAAAACTGTTGTAGCACCTATCTCTTATGGTAAGAGATTATCCTTACCACAATGTCCAAATAATGATACAGAGAGAGAGAGAAAGACTATGAAGAATGTATCTTATTCTAGTACAGTTAGGAGCCTGATTTATGCTCAAGTATTCACTAGACCAAACATTGAATTTGTTGTTTGACTACTGGGTAAGTATCAAACAAACCTAGGAATAGACTATTGGAATGCAGTCAAATAAGTTTTGAGATGTTTGAAGGGAACTAAGGATTATATGTTGACATTCAAGAAAATCAATAGTTTAGACCTCCTAGGTTATATGAGTTTAGATTTTACCATGTGCCCAAATGATAGGAAATCCACATCATGGTATATTTTTATGTTAGAGATGGTACAATATTATGGAAGAGTATTAAGCAAACACTGGTAACTTCCTTAACTATGTATACAGAGTTTGTGACATGTATGTGGTTGCATCACAGGCGATTTGGATTAGAAACTTGATTTCTGAGTTATCCGTAGTTGATTCAGTTTCTAGACCTATTCAGTTATATTATGATAATCTTTATGTTGTATTGTTCAGTAATAACAATAAGAACATCACAGGGATTAAGCACTTGGAGGTCAAATATTTGACCATAAAGTAGTTAATACAAAAAGATGACATTGAAGTTGAACATTTGGAGATTGAGTACATACTTGTTGATCCTTTCACTAAAGGACTTTGCCCATTTATTTTTGAGAGATATGTGTATAGTCTGGGTTTACTAAAGTTTTTAAACACTGTTAGTTAAGGGTCACCGTATTTGCTTTCGATAAATTTGTACAGATTTCTTGTATATGACAATATATTTTTATACATATTGATAATCATTATTTTATTTTCAGGTATACAATTTTTGTGCATTGTCATAATACAAGTAAAAGGCTCAAGATCTATATTGATCTTAAGCAATTTGAAGGTCATTGGGAAGGTCATTGAGCATATATATATTGACTTTGAGCCTATGTCTTCAGGGCACATATGAATACATATATATAAATTCATCGATTTAATAAGATGTATGGGGATAAAAATTATTTAATCCCATAAGGGTTTTCTCTATTACTATTTTGCTTTTTGTGAGAGAAAATAAATTTCTCTGATGCAGTTTAGCATAAAATTTAGAGAAATTGAGACCGACAAATGAAACAATGATACATTTCAAATTATACAAGTATTATTGTAATTTGTCACACTCCATTTTCTCATTCATGTTAGTGATATATTAGATATGCATGATTGTATTGGATTTATATTGCATATGACATATACATTTGCTATTATCTAGTATCGAAAGCCTTATAGGACCGAGTGATGGACTTTCATTACCTTTGAATCAAATGTTTTAAATTGGTCAACTTTTTCATTGAATTTGTTTAACTACTTTTACTATTTTTATTATTGTTACAACTATTATAATTAATATTTGTCCAAGGGGAGAATGTTAGTAATTTTTTATTAGACAAATATTAATTACGAGTTTTTATAAAATTAACATTAAGAAAATTAAATTTGATATGAATTAAAGATAATAACGAACTTCAATAAAAGATCTAGTTAAATGAGTTAAAGTTCATTGAGAAAAATGAGTCCTAATTAGTATGAGCCAATTATTTATTGGGTTTATGATAGGGAAACCCAATAAGGCTACTATAAATAACTGTTAAAGTCTCTTGGTGAATGCTTAAGTAAGTTTGTGGACATTAAGTTTCTTTACCCGTTTAGAGGTCCACACATTAATAAAGATACAAAAATACGTTAACTACACAAAGATATACAACTTTTATAAAGGTTGATTGAAAATTTCAAAAGCTTGTTCAAGTAGTTCAGCAGCTTGTTCATCGTTCAATAGATAGCAAAATAGGTATTTTTCCACATTTTCTCTGTTAATACAAGTTTATGATTATCCTAGGTTCATAACTGAAGTTTTGTTATGACCAACACAAATTGCAAGCTTGTCAAAATCATACCATCACAATTCACATGCAATCAACGAATAAAATTCTTGGAAATATACACGAAAGAGAAAACAAAATATGACCATTATTGATGTAAGCAGAGAACTCGAACCATTTTATGATACAAGGTGAAAACGAGTAGTAAGTGGTGGATACAGTGAAATATAATTGAAATGTGTTACATTTGTGTGGCAAGATTTCCACTACTGGTCCAACCTTCTTGAACTTGTATTGAGTACTGCAAATTCCAGAGCACGTCCTCTATTGAGGGTCGATTATTTGGGCTACTGGAGAGGCAATTTAGGGTGATTTCAACTGTATTTCTCAGTGATTGATAAGCAAAACTGCCCCTTGTCGACGGGTCAATAAGTTCTTGCAACTTGGCTGGAGCTTCTACTAAGCTCTTTTCTAGCTGTTTAGCAGAGACAAAATTGTATAATGTGTTAAAGGAATTGCTGGAATAATTGTAACCCATGTGATGGATTAGTTACCTGAGCCTTTAACTCTTTTAATTCAATTGGAGATGTAAAGAATTTTCCGGTAATAACTTGAAGCAGAATACCCCCTAGTTGATACAGGTCCTCTTTTTCTGCACTTTCACTGCCAAAGAAAGGATTGCGAAATGACTTTGATAATGCTATTTCCTACAGGTGCTAAACCACTAACAGTTATGTTAATTGATTCTTAACATTTTAGTATGCGCAAAATGATAATAGAGAGAGAATTTGGATGAGAAGATGATATGCCTGTTAGGATTGTTGATGTCATGCCCATTTACAGGACTCTCCGATCCAGCCTACAAATTCCAAAAACAAAAACAAAGATTATTTCATCCCCACTGCTCAGTATGTTTCAAATCACTTAAAGAACAGAACAAATAAAACACGACTTATGATAGTTGCAGTAGATTTGTATGTAAATCAAACGTCCATCTCTTGTCAAAATGATTTGCTCGAACCTTCGATGGCAGAGGAATGGTGTAATTACTAAGTTTTGCAGTGAGACACTCGTCCAATAGTACATTCTCCAATCTTAGGTTGTTCCCAAAAATGCCAGGTGCAACTCCTGTGTGCAAGAACTGGATTCCTCTGGCAACTCCTATTGTGATTGCCATTCTCTGTGGCCATTTTAGCACTTCCTTCTTTCTGAAATCTGTCAGATTACAGCACGAAATCATCATTATTTAATGGCTAGAAATCTTAATGATCCAGATGGTTTGGTGTTTTACTTTACCATCTAGATGATCTCGCAATGATCCTTTTGAGATGTGCTCAAAAACAACGAAAACAGTGCAGGCTGTACTTGGATGATTCTGATACGTAACAACACAGTGTCCAAGGACGCTGACCAAATGCAAATGCCTTAATTTGGATAGCACCTCCATGTGCTGAGCCAAGCTTTGAGGCAAGTTTTTCTGTTTCAGTTTCACACATTTTACCAAGATCGCAGTGCCATCTCCTAGCCAACCTTTGTAGACCTGTAAATACAAAAGAAAACATTTGAAGCTATTATAAGCTAGATATCGGTGGGATATATACAGCGATAGTCTCACAAAATTACCTGTCCTTGAGACTCTTCTTCCATGAAGTTCAATGGATCAAAATTGTTTGTTGCATCTTCTAGTTCTTCCAAGGAGAAAACACGATACTGAGGAAGTCCTATGGCTGCTGATCTCATTGTCTGGGGCACACGCCCTGCAAAATTGAGCTTCACTTAGCCAATATTTGAGCATATTTCGGAAGAGAGAAGAAATCGATCTTTTGAAGATGAATGAGAAAAAATTGACAAGGAAATGTGGGTAATTGATTAAATTTGTACTGTATAGCGGAAAGCACATAGGAAAACTTACTTGAATCAGTTGGTTTTGAGGCACTACGAACTGAGATTTTGTCGGCAAAAGATGCATTGCATTTGCCACCATCATCTGATACTGTCATCCCTGATCGTTTTATAATGACTAGAACCAGCATTCCAAGAACAACAATCAACACTACAACGCCTCCAATAGCACCTAGTATTATGCCTAGTTTGGCTGAAGATTTCTGCTCTTTGCTTTTGACTGGAGGTTTAACAGCCAAAGCTTCTTTATGGCAGAAGGAAAATGGACGTTGATAACTTGAATTGCCTTCAGATAAGCAATTCCATGAGCTAATGACTGTACGACTGGATGAATTGGATGCTATGCAAGATGGTAACTTTCCTATCAAATAGTTGCGAGAAATGTCTACGAACTCTAGCTTTGCAGTGCAAGAGACAGTAGGTGGAAAAGCCCCAGTTAGTTGGTTATCTGCTAAATCAACATACTGAACTGACGGAAGTGAGAAAAGAGCAGCTGGTATTGGTCCAACAAGCTTGTTAGATGAGACATCTAGACGCTGAAGCTGGTTGAAGCCCTTGAATCCAGATGATATATCAGATCTCAAGGAATTGTTGTTCAATATGATAGTAACCAAAGTGTAACTTAACGAAGGAAACTTCGGTCCAAATCTATTGTCACCCAATTTCAACTCTTCAAGTAGCACCAATTCTTTGAGATCTGGGATAGTACCGTTCAACAGGTTATCAGCCAGAACCAGACTATTGAGACTCTTCAATGAGATAATGGCCTGAGGAATCTCCCCATGGATGAAATTTGAGCTGAAATTGAGTACTCTAAGCGAGTGAAAACGGCTGACTTTGGCAGGTAATGGACCCCATAATCCGAGAGACACCAGTGACAACACTTTCAAATATGAAAGCTTTGTTAGAACCGTGAAGAAGGTGTCAATGGAGAACTGGTTGGACAGAGTTTGCGGGGAAACCTTGAAGTTTCCTGAACTTGGTTTTGCAACCTGAGATGGAGAAGCTTTGTTTCCTACAATGATTAGCTCTGTTACATGACTATTTGAGCAGACAATCCTAAGAGAAGCTGAGGAAGGAAGATAGCAAAAGTTGGTCCAATTTGTCCAACTTCTAAGAACTCCAGGATATTCAAGAAGTCTCTGAACTTGGAAAAGGATTTTAGTTTCACTTGGAGACAACTGTCCAACTGAAACTGGAATTAGCAAGGGAAACACAAGCAGATGAAACAAGAAAATGTACAAGACCCGGGAGTTCTCCATTTCTCTTCTAAATTTTTAGATCAAATTCCACAGAACAGTGGTCTTACTACACTTGCTTCATGTACTAATTGTAGGAGGTTTTGATGTGAAATTATGCTCACTGAAAACTGTGAATAGCTTCCGATAATGACATATCGAGAAACAGCTAAACCAGAACTTAACTAAGATACACAGTAATGGGGAGAAATTGACATCTGGGTTTGATTCATTTGGAAGAATCTTATAACTGAAATGTAGATAAAATTTGGGAAATGACAGGGAAGCTATAATGAATAGAGATCTTGCTTACTATTAATTGGTGTAAAAAAAACATTAGAATGTACTTATTCTCGTGAAAGAAACAGACTATTAATTGGTGTAAAAAAAAACATTAGAATGTACTTATTCTCGTGAAAGAAACAGAGTGATGTAGGAATTGTGAGAAGAGACAAAATCAGATAAATTGAGAAGAATCCTACAAAGAAAACATATTGCAAGAGAAGACAACAAAGCAAGCAATGCAGATCCTACGCTACGCAAACCACTGTATTAAATTACAAACGAGCTAAAGAACCGCAAATCCATTTTACTTTCAGGCAGTGGAGTCATAGTCAACTGAGCCCCCGATATCTAGCCAGCTTCTATTCTAACTCTGGAATACCCAGGAAACCCGGTGTTGACCACGTTTATTTTGGTACGCTCGCGAGCCTCGATTATCTCAAAGGTCGCGACCCAATGGCACAAGACTTGCGTGAAGGGCATTCAATTTGGTGACACATTCTAAGCTCTGTAGGGAGTAATCGGATTACATGTCCTTTGGTGTTAGTGTCGAAGAATTTAAAGGTCATTACGTAGGCAACGTCAAATTACATGAGTGACCCTCTTTGTCTATGGTCCGCTCGTGTCGGTGAGACGCGTCGTCTGAGCTCTGAAATGGGTGTCAATAGAGCAGCAGAGTTGAGGTTGTGAGTTGGATGTGCATAATAAAAAAATTGAGGCGGTTCCACTCCAGCTATTTTCTCTTGTTTCTATTTTACATTGCATGTTTCTTTTGGAAGCGGTCTCTTGTTTGTAGTTGTACTAAGCACCATCTTGGTGACCATTTAATGGAGGAAAAGGAACATACTAATGGGATAGAGTGTATGCGTGTCATGAGGGTATTCACGAGTTCCATGGACCCTCATTAATCAATAGCCTTGAAATTTTTTTTTTTTTTTGAAGAGCCTTGGAGTTTTGTATGTCCAAATCGCAAGTGAATAATGCAAATTTGCTTTTCTAGTTTCTATCGTTAGTCCGGATTTTGGGTTAATTTACCTTATTTTTCTTTAGGATTTTTGTGTTCAAATACTCTTTTAATCAAATCTGTAATTTATTACATGTGATTAGAAATGTATCTAAAGTGTACTTATTTTAAAAAGGTTATATTAAATTTCCTTATACATATTAATTAAGCCTTAAATTTACTAAGACGAAAAAATTGGTCTTTTACTACTCAGGTGATCCTCCTGAATTAGATGCGAGTATAGGCACAAAAGGAAAAGAATAATGTTAGATATATGTTAAATATGTCTATTTTATTTTATTTTGGCATATTTCTTTAAATTGGCATATTCTTTATTATCTTAGATTCAAAACCCTAGTTGGATAATATTTTGAGATAAAATAGAATTCTCTTAAATAGATGGGTATTTGATAAAGGATATTGAAGAAAATTCTAGTTTGAGTAAAATTGATTTACATGTATAATGGAAAAAGAGGGGTATGGTTGGAAGTCTTTGTTGTGAATGAAGTGGCTCTGAGTTAAAGAAGTGGCTAATGTGTGAAGGGTATAATCGTAAGTGTCTTGGTGAATGAAGTTTGATTGTGATTTAATTCACTTTTTTGGAAAGATAAGTGTGGTTGTTGGGTGAAAAACATACCTACGGCTAATGTCTATGGTTGTAGCATGAGTGCTTTGAGTGTGGTGGGTGTGTTAATTGGTTTATACGCAGGTGCAGTTTTTGTGTGAGTGCTTTGAGTGGTATGTGTGTGTATTACGCCGGTGGATTGAAGGATATTGTAAGACAACTGTAGATGGCGTGTGGTGGATGCGTGACTCTAAGTTTGTAACTCCTTGCGTGCGTGATTTTGTCTCTGCCTTGTTCTGGGTTGGTCTCAAGTGTTTCTGAAGTGAGGCTATGATCTATTTATTTCGGTGATAAAACAAAATGCATGAAAAGCACTAACGTGGTGATCTATATATTGATATAATTCCATCTTGGGCTGAAAAGTTTGTTGATTGATGTCTTTGTGGGTGCGACATCTTGGAGTGTTCACGATCGGGAGTTGATTTTTTTGTTGTGTGGCTCACGGCTGGGTTGTTCTGCATATTGTGTGTGTTTTCTGCCAAGGTTAATTGTGGTGTGGGTTCTGCTGGATTTTATGTGAAGGCTTGTCTGCATGGTCTGTCCTACTTTATGTCTTCCTACTGTAGCTGTGAGTTAATACTTCTATTTGCGTGAATCAACGCATAGTGTATGGTGACAACTTTCAGATTTATTTCAGTAGAGCTGAACCTTTTCGAGAAATTGTTCTTCTCATTTATCTCAAGTGTATTATTGTTCTGTTCTTAGTTGATCAATCACTTGAGTTATTTTTATTAATTATCTTTTAATTAATAGTTGTTTAGAAAAATCCTTTGACGAGGTTAACACGAGTCAATCGTATTATTGGGTATGAAATTCTTTCAAGGGTTAAGTAGTGTCGGCTCAGTAAAGTCTTGGGTAAATCTATTGTACTTCGGTGAAAGTATTAATTTAGGTGAGGGCCCCGCAAATGTAGGCACGGAGTGCTGAACTGCGTTACCAAATTTTTGGTGTCATTTATTATTTCACTTTTAATTAATTTTGTTTTGATTTATGCCAGATACAACCACGTAAAATTGGACAGTTTGCGAAACTACTACCCCCTATGGTTTCTTAATTGGTATCAGAGCTAGGTTACCGATTTAGAACTTGGTAGCAAGTTGATGCAGATCCTAGTTTCGCGGACATGGCCATAAAAAAAGGAGCATTAATTATCAGGCCACGACTGTTGGACGATTCCAATTATCTTGCATGGAAATCATGAATGAGGGTCTTTATTCAGGCACAGGGAACAAGAGCATGGAACTAGGTGTTATATGGCTGGACGCGTCCAATGATGACTAATGATAAGGGAGAGACAATTTTAAAAGATCCATCTTAATGGACAAGAGTCAAAGAAGAGAGGGCACTTGGAAACTCACAAGCAATGCACACAATTTTCAGTGCTGTTGATGAAGGACGCTTCTCAATGATATCAGCGTGTGAATTGGCTAAAGAAGTGTGGGATGCTTTGCAGACTATTCATGAAGGGTCCAAATTTGTGATAGCGTCAAAATTACAAATGTTAGCTGTGAGATTTGAAGAACTAAAGATGGATAAAAATGAGACTATTAGTGACTTTCATGAAAGATTGCGAGATATAGCAAATCAGGCACATCAACTCGAAAAGAAATATTTCGATTTGAAACTAGTCAAGAAGACATTGAGATCATTCCCTCCTAGATTTATTCTAAAAATTGCAGCAATAGAAGAGGACCACGACATTAATGATCTGTCATTGGAGAAGGTAATTGGAATTCTTACAAATTTTGAAATGAATGTTTTAAGAGATAAGCAAGAAAGAAGCAAAGGATTGGCACTACAGGTTGAAACTGATAAAGGTGTGAATGATACAGAAGATAAATCCGATAAGAATGAATATATGGAGCTATTAACACGAGAGTTCAGTAAGTGGTTGAAAAGAATGAAGACAGACCCGAATTCAGACAATATAGTGGGAGTTCATCGAGTATCAACTTAAAGCAATAAGCCAAAGTTCAAAAGGGTGAAAGAAAGATAAAGAGAATCCAATATCATGAGTGTCAGGGCTTCGGGCACGTTTAAGCCGAATGTGCTAACACTTTGAAGAAGAGAAAAGGGAAATCCTATAGAAGCACTTGGATTGAGAATGAATCCGGAAGTGAATATGGTAGTGAAGAAGAAATTGCTAATGTAACACCCCATTACCATAGGGTACGCACCGGGACGCCCGTAGGTCATTCCGATACATATCCTACGGTAATGGGGTGTTACATTTAGGTGGTATCAGAGCATAGTTTGGCATCTGTTGGGACTAGTAGACTGTTTAGGCATGAATTATTCTGAGAAATGAGGAAATTGATC
>JANQAP020000074.1:2258138-2269931 GCA_026874005.2 Erythroxylum coriaceum
GAGTAAACAACTCCATCAACAACTTAATGAAGTCCAAAATTGAGACAAAGAGCAATCCAACATTTGAGGGCAACAATTCTACTGCAACAACTTAGTTAAATTATTGATCAAACAGTCATACATGCATTCGCTGAAACATCCCTAAATCCTGTTGTGGAATAAATATTATAAAACTTGTCGATATAAAAAGCAGATGTGATGGAAGAACAAAAAGTCAAGAAAAACAGCCAGACATGCCACTGCCAGCCTTGCCTTACCTTCTCGTGTCGATCATTACTTGCCACTGTACAAAGCTACTATTAAAGGTGATTGGACCACCGCTTCTAACTTTTTTAAAGAAGATCCCAATTCAATAAATACCGATGTCACTAAAAAGTCCATGACTGCTCTTTATGTCACTATTGGTACTGGTCTGTCCTTGAAATTTGTTCAAAACCTTGTGGGGTTAATTTCTGATCACCTCCATGTGAAAGAAAAATTTTGGAACACCCCTCTTCATATAATCTTTCACAAATCACAATCTGACGGTGCGGCACACTGAAGCAAAGAGAGGGTCTTGTTCAGTTGTTCTATACGAACTCAAAAATTTTGATATATATATATATATATATATATATATATATATATTAATTAATTAAAAAAATAAAAAATATTTAATTTTTTTTAAATCTTGGGGGGCCCAGTGCACCTATGGGCCTTAAATAACTCCGTCAGTGCCTGTGCTTAATTTTGCATCTGAAATCCTGATGACCAGTGTATGCCCTGTCTTTATGCTTAAGCCTTAAGACTCTAATTGAAGATTGTCCATATACTCTCAATTAAATCCAAGCGTGTTTTGCCAACTGTTTTTTTATTCTCAATTGCTGTAGGAAATAAAAGACGGGAATGGTAACTGCGAGCAAAGTAGAGGATGTGGAGAAGTGGGCTTAACTTCCAAACTTACAATACAATACCATCATAGGCATCACATAATTATGTTATCAGCAAAACCAACAAACTGAACATATTGAAGCAGTCCATTGCGTTACGTAGATTGCAGACTGTCTTCCTCTCTTCCTTTCAAACTAAACAAAATGTCCAGTTTATTTTTGTTGAACAAATCGCAAGTAGAGTGACTTAACATATAATTTTATTGACAATACTAAATAATTTATAAAACATTACGACTTAGTACAAAAAGACGATACAAGTTATTTTTGACATTCGAATACTTTGGTCTTACAAGGCCTTAATAATTCTTGCAATGCCTTAGAATTCAATTTCTATGGAATGCTTTATATTTCTTGTTATGAACAAGAATACGTAAATCCATGCTTATATAGGTGCTAAGGTTATTGAACTCATCCATCTCTCACCATAAAATATTATGTCCCTTTGTTAAATTTTATAAGATTGACCTTAAATAAATTGAACACATACAATTCCAAATGAGGTTCCATCTGAAAATCAATTGGTGATTGGAGGAGTAACTCACTAGGCTTATATGCATGCTCAAGGCTATATATTTTTTCCATGTGAGACAAACTCCCACTTATATTTTAGCATGCCCCCCTCACTTGTGGGCTAATTTAAGACCTAACACGTGACAGAGTTTATCGTGTCGAGGTGGTGACGGTTGATCCAAGAGCAACCTGCTTTGATACCATGTTAAAAAATTGAATTGTTCTATTTTTTCACTTGGTTCTAGGTTGTATATTATTTATACAAATGAAATTTGACTTCTGGCAATCCCATGAAATCTACTGTCTCCCAAATATTAGGAGTAAATTGTTCTATCCTAAATTAGAAAAGGATTCTATCCTAAGATGGAAAAGACCATGGGCTATATATGGAATTTTTAGCTGTACAAGATATTCTAGATATTCCACAGTTGTACAAAGCAAGATATTTTAGATTTTCAATGCTCTCCCTCAAGCTAGTGAATGGATATTTTCCATTCCCAGCTTGTATGTAATATCTTCAAAGTTGGAAGTCGACATTCCCTTAGTTAAGACATCTGCCAACTGATTACTTGATGCTATATATAGAGTGCAAATCATGCCACTGTGCAGCTTCTCTTTAATAAAATGTCTATCAACTTCGATATGCTTCATGCGATCATGTTGCACTGGATTATGTGCAATGTTGATGGTAGACTTGTTGTCACAATAGAGTTTCATAGGACCTTCCCACTAGAGGTTAAGGTCATCAAGGATTATCTTGAGCCATAGTAATTCACAAACTCCATGAGCCATAGCTCTACATTCTGCTTCTGCACTTGATCTTGCAACAATCGATTTCTTCTTACTCCACCAAGAAATGTACAGTATCCTAAAGTTGATCTACTATCTTCCACAGAACTTGCATAATCAGCACCAGTATATGCCTCTATAAACAACCCTTCATTTTTCTTACACAAAATCTCTCTACCAGGTGTAGCTTTGAGATAGGATAGAATTTGATTGACAGCCTGTAGGTGTTTCTCTTTTGGATCTTGCATAAATTGGCTTACTATGCTTTTGGAAAATGCTATGTCCGACCTTGTGTGGGATGGGTATATCAGTTGATATCTTCGCATGTCTACTGTGCTATCATCCTTCTCTTCACTCAGTCTTAAGTTAGGCTCAATGGGTGTGCTTGTTGCCTTGCATCCAAGATTCCCTGTTTCTTTAAGTAGGTCTAAAACATACTTTTGTTTAGAAACAAAGATGCCTTTACTTAAGTATGCTACCTCAATGCTTAAAAAATACTTTAGCCTTCCCAATTCTTTAATTTCAAACTCTTTTGCTAAGCACTTTTTGAGTGATTCTCTTTCAATTGGACCATTCCCGGTGACAATAATGTCATTTGAATATACAAGTAGTGTTGTAACTCCTCCTTTTGCATGTTTTATAAACAAAGTATTATCTCATTGACTTTGTTTGTATTGCATTGCTAGCATCACTTTAGTAAATCTTCCAAACCAAGCTCTTGACGATTGTTTTAATCCATATAAAGCTTTCTTTAACTTGCATACTTTCTTCCCACAAAAATTTTCATTGAAACCCGGCGGAGGTTCCATGTAAACCTCTTCTTCTAAATCTCCGTGTAAGAATGCATTCTTAACATCAAATTGTTGTAAACACTAGCCAAAGTTAACAGCTAAAGGCAAAAGAACACATACAGTATTCATTTTTGCTACAGGTGCAAAGGTCTCTCGATAATCTACCCCGTATGTTTGTGTATATCCTTTTGCAAATAAAGCTTTATACCTTTGTAGTGAACCATCAGCTCTATATTTCAGTGTTAACACCCATTTACACTCCACTGTTTTCTTTCTCTTAGGCAAGTTTGCAATTTCCCAAGTCTTATTTCTCTCTAGAGCATTAATCTCCTCTCTCATAGCTTGTACCCAATTCTTATCTCTAAGTGCCGCTTATAGTGTTTGTGGAATTGGAATGGAGTTGATGGTGGTAAGGAAAGTTTTATGTTGTGGAGAAAGTCTATGGAATGATACAAAATTTGAGATTAGATGCTTAGTGCATTCTCGGGTTCCTTTTCGAACAGTGATAGGTAGGTCTAAATCATTAAAATCACAAGGAATAAAATCAAATTTAACACCAGAAAATTCAGTACCTGATTGTGGTTCAGACTCTTGAATTTGCATAGGCTCAGAAATAGGAACTTTCTTCCTTGAGTAGACCTTAAGTGGTGTAGTCGGATTCAAACCAGTGTCTTGCTTTGTCAGTTTAGTTTCAGGGGCAGAATTTTCGTTGCCAACATGTTCATCTTCATATTCAACAAGTTCTTGATCAATTTTAGGCTCAGTTCCATTGCTAGCAAGTTTTCCTTTATAATTGGGTTCAATGTGAGGTGTATGATCATATTTGGAAGACTTCAAGTTAGGTGCAAGATTTTGAAAATCAAAATCAAGGAGAAATTCCTTATCTTCCCAAGAACTCTCCCTTTGAAGATGAGAATTGTTACTTTAAGAGTATGGTTCATTTTCAAAAAACGTGACATCCATGGAGGTAAAAATTTTTAAAATAACACTTATATCCTTTCTCTCTTGGATCAAGTTTCCCTCTTTGATGAGCATGAATATGTATGAAAGCAACACAACCAAACACTTTTAGAGGTAATTTGTAAGAGACATTAAAATCATTGTAAAAATCAGAAAGTGTAGTAATAGGACTTTGATTATTTAAAACTTTGGAAGGTACTCTATTTATCAAATATACATCAATTAAAAGAGCCTCCACCCAAAAGGTTTTTGGAACTTTATGTTGAAACAAAATTGCTCGAGTTACATTAAGTAAATGTCTAGTTTTCCATTCGACAATCCCATTTTGTTAGGATGTGTCTACACAAGATGACTCATGTATTATACCCTCTTTTTGAAAGAAAGATGAGAGAATTTGATTAAAATAGTCTCTTTCATTGTCTGATCTTATTCTTTTAATCAAACTTCCAAATTGTGTAAAAATCATTTTATGGAACATTGGAAAAATACTGCTTACTTTTGATTTTTCTTTCGTAAGAAATAACTAGGTAGTTCTAGTGCAATCATCTATGAATGTGATAAACCACTTAGCTCTATAAATACTTGAAATTCTACATGGTCCCCAAATATCAGTATGTATCAAAGAAAAAGGTATAATAGATGTTGTATTACTCAATGGAAATGACACCCGATGATGTTTAGAAATTTCGCATGTATCACAATGAAAACTATTAACATCTTCATTCTTAAAAAGTGATGGAAACATTCTTTTAAGTAAAATGAAAGGAGGATGACTGAGATTGTAATGGTAAAGCCAAATTTTAGTTTTATTAGGAGTGAGGTTACTTGAGGAGCAGGTGAGGGATAGCTAATTATTTTTGTTTTTGTTGCCACTCGTTTCCTCAAAGTAATAAAGCCCATCTTTCACCTTAGCAAGTCCAATCGTCCTCTATGTAACCAGATCCTAAAAAACACAATGAGTATAATAGAAAGTTACTTTGCAGTTTAGATCTTTGGTAATTTGATGAATGGATATGAGATTGGTGGACAATTTTGGGACATGCAACACATTATTTAGGAACAAAGAATCAGATAGACTTACTTTTCCTTGGCTTGCAACGGTTATAGAAGATCCATTTGCAACAGTAATTTTTCTATTTCTAGGACATGGGTTTTATGTTCTAAATCTAATTGGGCTGTGAATCATATGATTAGTGGCTCCTGAGTCAATGACCCAAGAGCTTAGGGAAGACATAATCGAGGCACTTAAAGCATGAGAGTTAAGGCACTTACCTGATTGAGCCAATGCGCACATACCAGAGGACTTTTCGAGAGAACTTAGGAGGTTTCTCAACTTATCTATTTCTTCTTTCTTGAATTCTCCAATATTAACGTAGTCAAATTTTTCTTAAGTTTGGTCTTCCCCATTAGTAAAGTGGGCTTTTCCTCCTTTGAATCCTCCTTTATGGCTAAGGACTTGTTCCTTCCCATGGAGTTTGAAGCAATCCTCTTACGTATGGCGTGGTTTTTTGCAATATGTGCACCAAATTGGGTCTTTATTTGACTCTGCATGCCCATTACCTGTCTTTGTTTCCTTATTGCTCAATTTTATAGAAACCATTGATGATCCTTATAATGTTTTAGGCTCCAACATAACTTCTCTCTTATTCTCTTCAACTCGGATCAGTGATATTGTCTCATTTAGAGATAGTAATTTTTCCTTTCCTAATATCTGAACTCTTACCTGATCAAATTCCATATTGAGACCAACAAGGAAGTCATAAATTCTATCATTTTTGATAAAGATTTTCAAGGTGGTTGCATCTTCACTACACAGCATTTGAACACACCGGTATTGGTTCGTTTCCTACCATAGATTTTGTAGAAGGTTAGCATATTGAGTAACAGAAAGGTTACCTTTTTTAATGGCTGAGATCTTCATTTTGATCTCATAGATCAGGGCAACATCTGCTGCCTTTGAATAGATCTGTCGAATAGTATCCTATATGTCTTTAGCTATTGGTAGGAACATGTAAGTGTTGCTTATTTCAAGTAACATAGAGTTCTACAACCATGACATGACCATGGAATCTTCTTCATCCCAAACAGCGAATTTAGGGTCTCCCTCTCTCAGTTCGGTTCCAAGTAGGTGACTGAGTTTGCCTTTTCCTTTGAGAAATGTTTGAACAAGTTGTGACCACTTCAAAGAATTTTTTCCATTAAGCTTGTAGGCTGCCTGGATATTCTGCAAATCCCCTGTTTGTTAAGTATTTGATGTCTCCTCTGATTTGGTAGTGGAATTGATTTCTGAATTTTCAGATATATCAAAGATTTAAATAAGAATAAAGGAAAAATTGGCAATCAAGGCCAATGATGGGAAAAAATCGCAATAAAGACTTGGAAAGAAGAGAATATTCAGCAATGAGGCTGATAGAATGAGGAACTAACTAGGCTTATATGCATGCTCAAGGCCATATATTCTTTCCATGTGGAACAAACTCCCACTTATATTTCAACAAGTCCTCCTCACATGTGGGCTAATTTAAGACCTAACATGTGACATAGTCTATTGTGTCGAGGTGGTGACAGTTGATCTAAGAGCAACCTACTTTGATACCATGTCAAAAAACTGAATTGTTATGTATTTTCACTTAGTTCTAGGCTGTACATTATTTATACAAATGGAATTTTACTTCTGTTAATCCCATGAAATCTATTGTCTCCCAAATATTAGGAGTAAATTATTTTATCCTACAATAGAAAAGGATCATATCCTAAGATAGAAAAGACCACGGGCTATATATGGAATTTCTAGTTGTACAAGATATTCTGGATATTCCACAGATGTACAAACTAGGATATTCTAGATTTTGAACACCATTGAATGAAGCTTGCTCTGAAGCTTGTAGAGCAAGCTTCAATTTAGAGAAAAGTTTAATATATTTTAGATTTTGTTGTAAAGAGATTATTGATAATTTTAACACTTCCTCTTACTAACTATTCTCCGATCTTTGATGTCATGTCAATTTGCTGTCGAAATGTTCATCAGGCTCAAATTCTTTGTAAATATATCTGTAACTTGATTCTCGACCTGGATATGTTTCATCTCAATCTCTCTTTATAGGGCCTTCTCCCACAAATAGTGATAACGAACCTCCACATACTTGGTCCTGGCATGAAATATTGAATTCTTAATTAAGAATATTGCTGACTAAATAGCAAACTTCGACTCTATGGAAAGATTAACAAATTGGTTAAGACATTTCGTTAATTGCCTCAACCAAGAAAACTCTTTAAGTTGTTGTCACAACTAATTAATACTTTGCTAGGATACTAGGCAACGACATAATTGGTTATTTCCTACTACTTAAGGCACCACTTCGGAGCCAAAACTAAACATATAATTGGTGGTTGATCATCTTGTGTCAAGATCACTAATATAGTTCGAATCACAATATCCTATTACTTCAAATGAATTTCCTTTATATACAAGATATCATAGTTAACTATAACTTTAACATACCTTTGTATCCTGCATACTATTTCTTGGTGAAACTTCTTTGGGTTTTGCATATACTTACTAACAACTCCAATTATAAATGATATATTTGGTTAGGTCAAGATGAGATAGATCAAGCTCCCAACCAACTTCCTATACATGGTAGCATCCGTGAGATCTTTTTCTTTAGCTAAGCAAAATTTTGGTATTAGTCTTCATTGGAGTTGTCATCAATTTAACTTTTGTAGCAGATATCTTGCATACTAATGCTAGCAAAGAAATAATCCTTCATTAGTGTATTCCATTTCCAAATCCAAGAAATGCCTTAATTCTCTAACCTCTTTCTACTGGAAGCTACCAGAAGGTTCATCCCCGCTCTAACAGATCTCCTTTAGCCAACTCCAATGATGATGAGATCATCAACATAGACTAATACAACTAATAGCCTTTTGCCCCTTATCTTTATGAATTACATTGAATTTGTTAGCATTACAGTGAAACTATTTTGAGTTAAGAACTCTATGATCTTATCATACCAATCTCTAGGTGCTTATTTTAGATCATATAAAATATCAGTCTAAGGTTGGAGATGTTGTTGTAGTATTATATGTGTTAGACTTGAGATACAAAATAGACAGGGTTGAATATATTTATAATGCATGTACAGTGGTGAAGCTCAAGAGCGTCTACATATCATGAAACAATTATAGTATCAATTGTTTCATGATTATGAAGTTAGAATGCAACAAACTCATGACCAGGATGTAGGCAGTTCAACTCAGACTTTAGTTTCAAGTTTGACCTTTTCTTCTGAACCATTATTGACAGATTCTCTTTCAAGTTTTTTGAAAGAGAAAAGGGCTAGAATTTCTTACAATAATATGCAGTTGGATCAATATTTTTCTTATTATTGTGTTCCTGAAACTAAAGATGAGTCATTCGATATATTGTCATGGTGGAAGACGTCTGTATAGAATTATCCGATCTTGCAAAATATTACACGGGACTTGTTAGCTATTCTATCATCCATCATTACTTCAGAGTTTGCATTTAGTACTAGTGGTTGGGTCATTACTCCTCATCGTAGTCGACTTCATTGTCGCACTGTAAAAGCCCTTATGTGTGCTCAAAGTTAGTTAAATAATAAAGATATTAATGGTAAATTCTTTTTTTAAAATATTTATTTTATCTATCTTTATATTATCTTACCTAATATTGTGTTTTTTATTTTTTAACAGCCACAGGTATTAATGCGAAGGGAATTAGTGAAATTATCGACCAATTAAAGATTATTTTGATCAAATAAATGAATATGAAGGTATTTTTAATTTTCTTTTTATTTAATATTGCATAACTAAATATTCTTTTTATTTTAGTATTATAATACTAAATATAATGTTTGTACATACAAATGATTGAATCCAAACTATTAACGATCTTACCACCAAGCACAATTAGTCAATTAAATGATGTTCTCTCGGTCTCCACTCTCCAGTCTAGTCTATCCAGCATGATATTATCTTAATTTTGTAAATTGTATCATTTCTTGTAAAATGATTTAGATAATCATTAATGTACAACAAAATTTTCTATAGTTAATGAATTTGCTTTTATCAATTATCTGTTATAATAATTATTAAATTATTTAAGTAAATTTAAAATTTGTAATTAATTGAATTGAAATTCTTAACTATAACTACTAACTTAATTGACTTTTCATACAAATTTCTAATCAATTGAATTAAAATTCCTAATTAATCGTACTAATAAATACATCTCAAGGTTTTGATTTTAAAATATATTTTCTTATTAATGATATGCAAATGTATGTAGCATCCTTCAATCTAAACCTGACTTAATGACTTTTAACACAAATTGTGTTAATATTTAGGTCATTATACCTAAAATATTACTTAAAACATTCAAAAGCTAGTAATGTTACACTTTCATTTAATATTTGATAAAATTAATAACTTGATTATATCATAATTATATGTTGTTGTAATTTAAAGTTGTGGCATAATGTATATATATATATATTAAAAAGAAAAAAAGTTGAAAATTTTATAAATTTTATGAAATATGGTATGCTTATAACACTCTAAGGACGAGAAGGATTTAACGTAAAACTTATATCAAGGTTTCAATTATAAGGAATTACTATTAACAAACTTTTAATTAGAATGACTTAGGAATGAATCTTTTAATATTAGAATTTACAAAGGAGAAAAAAACTATGAATATAAATTTAGATTAATTAGAATATAATGATTTTAGAAAAAAAGTAAAAGAACTATTTTCAAAAGTAATAAAAATAATAATTTATAAAAACATATTAAAAGTATTTATAAAATACATTCTAGTTTTAATAAAATAATAATAGCTATTTTCAATATAATATACTATACGTGTTTGTTTTTATAATTCAATTACTTATATATTGTTTTGGAATTGATACATTAGGACTAATAAAGTGATTAATTCATTTTAAGATTAGTGTATACTTATATATTGTTTTGGAATTGAAACATTAAGATTAATATAGTGATTAATTTATTTTAAAATTAATATAAATACATATATGCATAATGTATATATTGTGTAAATATGAAAAATAAAACAAAAAAGTTTAAATGCGTCAAGATTAATCATGATATTAAGTCTAGCTACATATTTCTTTTAATATGTATAATAAAAATATAAAATTTTACAATAATTATTTAATAATAGATATAATATGAAAAGACAATAATATTTATACAACTATACAAGTAAAAAAACCCAACAATAACTAAAAGTACAACTACTACATCAACTAAGAGTTTTGTACATAATTTATAAAAACATTAAAAGTTTGAAAATATTATATTATAAACTTAATAAACTTATTTTTTTACATCATATTAAAAAGAAATATAATAATTAATTAAATGCTTAAAAATAATATTTGAAATAAATTCATTGTACTTAGATAATAAATTTTTTACATTTACATTATAATTAATTGTTATAATAAAATTACAAAATTAAAATTAATTTCTCTTGTTTGTAGGGAATAATTATGACAACACTATCATTGCTACATATTTTTAATAAATATATATTGGTTTGTATTTTACATCTTTAATTTTAAATAAATATTTTTGTATAATTTATAGGTAATTTCATCTTATACTTTACTATAAATAGTTATGCTATAATTTATATTTTATGAATTTTAAAAAATACAACTACAACTTTTTCAAATTCTCTTAAAATAAATATATAAAAAATTTAAAACATATATTAAACGATCGGGCTGATTGAGGTCCGACGGGCTGCCCGTGGCTTAGGTGGGCTGCACGAGCCTGGCCACAGGCCGGTTGGTTTCGGCCCGCCTACAGGCCAAGGGTTGAATCATTCCAATCTGCCTGAAAAATTTTTTGGGACGGCCCGAACCCGTTGACACCCTTAATGGTGAGGGTCAATACTTTTCATTATCTCTTATCATATGATTTAAGCATCCCAAATCTAACATCCAAACTTTATTAAGGATTCCCTTTTCTCTTGTTAGCTCACTCAGACAAGACATAGTAAGCTCCTCTTTGTACAACTCATACTCTGTGATTAAAAACAAGACTTTAAAATCCCATTCATTATCAAAGTAGATGAAGTCACCATGTTCTCTTTAGCACATTTGGACTAACATCCCGAGTGTAGTGACCCTTTAAAGGATCGCATACGCAGCGGAAATAAAAATTACAATCTTGTATAGATCTATTGTGTTTAATATTCATACTAATAACAAGAATAGGCAAAACAAATACCTGAAATTTGTGAGGATTAACTGGTAATGAACTTCGAAAATAAAAAGCCTCCATGCACTCCACACCGAAAAATACGTCCTGCTTTCAACACTTGATATGGCAATGGTTAATTTTGAAGAACCCTTTCTTCAAGAATGGAACACACAATTTTTGTCTCTTTCTCTCTTGTTTTATTTTTTTAAATCTAGAGAATATAAAAGAAGTTTAAAACTCCTTTTTAAACTTTTTTCTCTTCTCTTCGTAAACGTTTTAATTGCAAAGGTAATGCACAGCATATTTTACCGTTGTTGGTTTTTGTAACTTGAAAAGCCAACCAACGCATCCTCTCATTTTGGTTTTTAAAATGTAAAACCAAAACAGCATCACCCATGCCAACCATCTGACACCTTTTGTTATTATTTTTTTGCTTTTGTTTTTTTTAAATAATTATTATTATTTATAAATAAAATAAAATAAAACTATTTTATTTTATTCATTTATTTTATACAAGAGAATTTTCAATATTAATTATATTTTCTGTGCTAGCA
>JANQAP020000074.1:2275158-2286901 GCA_026874005.2 Erythroxylum coriaceum
GTCCTACTCTGATTTGGAATATAATTATATATGGAATATAATTAATACTAATTATTATACAATTATACTCCTAAAATCACTCCTAAAGTCAACAAGCATGGCATGGCATAGACGTGGCCACACGTCTGATATGGTTCTCAACCTTGTATGAAGTCAGCCCACAGTTCCGTCTAGTTTCACTTGGAAAAGCTTTATGTACTCGTAGTCTTCTGAAGGGAACAGGGCCAACTACATGAATAGAATAGATCCAAAGAGAGATATGTCTAAACAGGCAGTAGAATAACAAGCTTTAATTACCAAACAACTTAACTCGTCTCAATTTAACTTGTTAAATTTTAACTTGACAGAAGACTGATATAAAAAGATCTAACGGTTACATTTGAGCGTTGCAGAGTTATAAAGGAGAAAGAGCAATTAAGTAGAGCCAGTTTTTGCATAATGATTAGATGTATTGAGTTGGTCAAGACTATGAATATAGGGGATGGATGTCGGTCGGGGTAATAGAATGTAATGATAATGAAATTAGGAATAAAAGGATTAATAAAATAAGATTGTGCAACTTAATTAAATATCAAACGGAAAATTTCTGATGTCTTACATGTATCTATGAGCTAAGCATGTTTTAACTCTAAAACTACCGTACCAGTCAGAAAATGAACATTGACAATGAAATGCCAAATCACGCAATAAACGCCACTTCAATGTACGTTGATGTATAGTTTCAATATACAAGCAAGATTCACTTTTACTGACCAAAGACTGGAGCTTGATTGAACTCGTTTGATGTTTATATTTATACTCCACATAATATTTCCATTACCTTCGTTAAAAAGAAAAAAGAAAAAGAGAACCAGTAGCAATTCAAGGTATCCCTCAAATTTGCTTCTTAACAATGGCATCGATCCAGTCAAGTACCCTCTTCAAGTGGATTTAAGGGTTAAAACTCAAGAAAATGAAGAAGATTCTCATTTCTTCCTTTTATTCCAATGGTCTACTTTTAAGATCATTTTGTGTCTTTGAGGAGATGTGATATTCTGACAGTGAAAGGACAGATAGAATGATCTACACGTATGTAAGAAAAGGGTGTAACGCTTTGCTTCACCATTTTCGTTATCTCCTTGTAGCCAGTGTTGCGTCCAGGTTCAGTATACTTATTGGTAACACTAACGCTTTGCTTCACCATTTTCGTTATCTCCTTGTAGCCAGGGTTGCGTCCAGGTTCAGTATACTTATTGGTAACACGTATGTAAGAAAAGGGTGTAACGCTTTGCTTCACCATTTTTATTGGTAACACGTATGTAAGAAAAGGGTGTAACGCTTTGCTTCACCATTTTCGTTATCTCCTTGTAGCCAGTGTTGCGTCCAGGTTCAGTATACTTGTTGGTCCCTGACGCCATCTAGAACCTTCAAGTATACTTGTCGATCCTTGTAGCGCGCCAAAGGAGCATTGCCTGGTAATAAATTGCTCTTCAAGTGTCTCCTAAAGTTCCTCCGAGTATTTCACTGTAGACTCTTTTCTGAGTATTTCACTGTAGACTCTTTTTAAGTCACAATAATCATACACTCAAGTGTTTGGACTTTGGAGTACTTCCGGTGCCATTTCGATAATTTGTATGATTAAAATTATATTTTTAACTTCAACGTAATACAATTTAAATATTAATATTTTGAAATATTTAATTTAAAATAAATATTTTTAAAATTTTCACAACAAATTTAATTAAATAAAAATTTAAATATCACGGCAACAAAAATGTGATATTATTCATTATTTTTTAATTTAAAAACAAGCTCTAATATCATGTGACAGAAAAAGTTAAGTTTAGTATTTGAAATATAAAATACATATATATAATTATTATTAATCTTTAATTAAATTAATTAACTAGTATTGCTTCCAAAACTTTTTCACAGTGCTTCACCATTGCATTAAAGTGGGCCTATTTTTTGAAATTTATAAAAAATTTCTCATAATAATTATTATTAATTCTAACTTAAGTTAATTAACCAGCCTTGCTTCCAAAACAACGTGATAAAAAATATATCAAACATATAAATGGAATACGTAATTCGATATGCATTAAAAATATATAAATGACACATGTAATTGAATAAGAATAAATAAATAAATTACATGCATATATAAAACCTTATTTGATTTTAATTATTTATATAATATCAATAATTTAAAATCATACTTTTAACTCTTTGATAACTAAATTAAATTAAATCATTTGTTATTAAATAAATCCAATTTATGTTATAAATAGAAATTTAATTTGAATTTTGAAAATAAATTTTAAATTCAATTAGAAATCATTTTCATTTTTTTGACTCCTTTAATAACTTAAATTGAAATAATTATCAAAAATTACTCTTCTTACTTATTATAATTGTACATTTTAATGTAATTAGAAAACTATTTATACTCTAATTAAAAAATATTTTAACATAAAAGAAATTACTTTTAAAATTAAATAAAATATATCAAATTTAACTAAGAAAGTTTATTACATTATTTATTCATTTATATATTATTTTCTTAATTAAATAAAAATTATTCCTTAATAAATTAGAAAATTTTTTCTAAATATTAAATAAAGCTCAATTTTTTTAATTAATAAGTGTCCTTTTTAATAAATTAAGAAAATTGTTATTCAAATTAATAAAAATCATTTCTAAATAAAATAGAATAATAACCCTTTTAGACATATAATAAACTTAATTTATTTCAACTAAATTGGAATAAATTACTTTAATTAAGAAAATGTTGTTAATATTTAATAAAATATTTTATCAATTTTAAAAGAGTTTAATTAATTACTAATTCCATTCTAATTGAACTATATTTAATTTTAATCTAACTAAGACAAATAATTAATTTAACTATAAAACTGATTTAATTTCTAAAACAATTTGAAGATTATATTTAGGTAAAGATAATGTAACTTAGTCTAATTTGTATTACGCTTAATTCAAAATTAGGTTACTTTAACCCAATTTCGAAAGAATCTCTTATTCCAACTTAAGTTCAGGTATCTTTATTACCAAAAAATCCCCTTATTCCAGATGTAGAATAACCTACCCTATGTCCAAACAAGCTTTATTTTTTGTTTATGTTTTCACGCGACACCAGCAAGAAGAATACCCAAAATACGGACCTCGTTCTGGTAGCCTACGACGTCGCTTCTGGGTTTTACTGTTGCTAGATCTAAGAACAGCGCGGCAATTGTCGGTTGTTATAATTCTTCGAGGTCTAAGATATTGAATTTCCAAAATTCATTGTCTTCAAAGTACTATCAATTATAGTAATTGATTAATGATGGTGGTTGGAACTTCATCCGATATTATAGGTTTTTAAAACTTAATCTTTTCAAAATTAGAATTTGCAATATTTACAGAATCGATTCTAGAAATATTGAGTAATAACAGTCAAACGATATCACTGTTAAAAGATTAGGACAAAAGAAAAATTAAATCTTTTATAATTTCTGGTAATTAAAATTCAAAGATAATAAAATATGAAATACAAATCTTACCTTATTATAAATATTGAAGTCATATAATTCCTCTATAACTACAAGTTATAAATGTCTAAAATATTATACACGCTCATGTTTACCAATTACCAGTTGCCACGAAGAGTTAAACACACATGCAGAAAAAGGAAATCAGGAATCGGTAACAATAGTATAGATGCAAGTCAAGTTACAAACTTTATAGAGATAAAGATTTCCAATCTTTTACAACAGTGAGAGTGTAATCAAAAGTTGCATCAAGGAGGAGAAGCAAGTTGCAAAAAGTAGAGACACAAGTATTGCTACACTCTTAACGAATTCATGGGGCCTGCCGGTGAGATGGCCATGGGGATGCATTCGGTGTAAAATGAAGAGGGGAGTGATGCTTTCTCAATAGGGACTTCCCGACAGGTGACTGATCTGTTGTACGATTCAAGTGTGAAAGCTTGGAAGCACTTTTTGGAGCTTCAATTTCTTCCAGTGTAGCTAACACCTCAGACATTTGAGGCCTCAACTTAGCTTCATTGTTTAGGCACTGTAAGGCTACGTTTGATGCCATAAAGGAACCTTTTTGAGGATACTGCCCCCCCAACTTGGTGTCCATAATCCGGAATACTTTCCTCTTGTCACCCAGATAGGGTCTCGCCCACTCTACCAAATTCTGCTCCAAACCAACCTTTGTTGTATCAATAGCACGTCTCCCTGATAGTAGTTCAAGTAGCACAACCCCAAAGCTATATACATCACTTTTGGCTGACAGCCGACCTGTTACATTAGACAAATAAGTTGGTTCAAATTTCCAACAAATCCATGCACAACATGAGTTGCAAATCATCTGTGCACACATTAAATCAGAGTAAATACATATTCCATGGCAATTTAGAACACAAAGACATCATTATAATGGAATAGAAAAGAATAATGAAGTCCATTTTAAAACGTCAAGACATGCACCACAATGACGCAGATCTTTCCTTTGAAAGCAATGGTAGGACCCCTCCAATTCTATAAGAGCGAATTTCGCCACCCATATGATCATGATTTTTTAATTACTAGGCTAGGTCTCTGAAATATTTAAGCGTCATAACCTAAAGCCTTGTTTAAATGACGAGCCTTTTCAACATCATTCAGCAATAACACAATCTTCCCTAAAAGCTATCATTCCAAACCAAAGTTTCTGTTGGAAAGGTTTGGGCATCAAATAGGGGTACAAGTCATCCACCAACAGTCATTACTTGAAAATTCTCCCATAAAAAAACAATTCTCAAAAAAAAAAAGTCATTACTTGAAGGTCTACCTAGATTGTCATGGATGGGATGGCTTGCTTAAGATATAAATAGTTAATTCACAAAAAAGAAAAAGTCTTATCAATAACTTAGCCTTTTGCATCACAATTTAGGAAATAACAGTAATTAAGCAGTTAAAAAGCTTCAAAAATACGCGGAAAATGTGCTATTACTTGAAAAGAGAACAATTGACAGACCTGTGGCAACATATTCAGGAGCCGCATACCCTTGAGTACCCATAACTTGAGTCGACACATGAGTTCTATCACCAGTAGGGCCTGCCTTGGCCAAACCAAAATCAGAAAGTTTTGCATTGAATTCCTACAAGCCAAAGCATTTTGATGTCAAATTACTATTTTATTTCATAGGAAGAAGAACGAAATGCAAGTTCAAGAAGAAAAGGAAAAGAATACGAAGAAGGACATGAACTCTTCAACTTTATGTTATCATACTGCATCAAGTAGAATATTTGAAGCCTTGAAATCACGGTAGATAACTTGGGACTCTGCATCATGAAGGAAAGAGAGCCCTCTAGCAGCACCTATGGCAACTTTCACTCTCACTGCCCACGGTAGTGGTTGTGGTCCCACTGAAAAACAAAATTAGTATCAAGGTCTCCTGATGTTTGTTGTTCAGACGATATTTTCATAATTTACAGCCCGACTTACACAAAATATAGGAAAGCTCAAATCAAAAATTTGCTGCAGTTAATTTTCCCAATTTAGGTCTTACTGAACAGCCTTTAAATCACCGCACAAGAAAAATTAACCATTTCTATCTGCTACTGTTTGTTATCCATATTTGGTCAGCACCCAAATGAAAGCAGCTACTTGCATCCTTACAACTTATGAAGCTGGAAGGAGCTGCTAAAACCCCAAACACTAGGGAGAAAAGTACAAATTAGACAAGTGGAGCCTTAGTTCTAGTTACCTAGTTGGATAGGTAACTACTTATAAAGGCAATGATTACTTGCCATCCAGGAGGATTAGCCACACTAGTGCCCTAGTTGGATAGGCAATTACTTATAAAGGCGATGATTACTTGCCATCCAGGAGGATTAGCCACAATAGTGCCAAGAAATTGCCCAAACTTAAACGCAAAGGAGCTCCAGGAATTTTTCAGGTAACAGATTCATACACTGGAAGGAAATTCGGAAGTTTCATGGATGATCCCCTAATCAAGGATGGTCTCCTGGCCACCATGACTATCAAAGACTCTACTTTCCTCTTTATGAATGTGGTAAATTACTGCCCAAGCATGATGGAAATATGTTTTATCTATCCACAGGGCAACAGAAAAAGGCGCGAGAAATAGTGATAAGCAAAAGAAAAGGTAAATGGGCAGATTAAACACTTTATTATGTAAGAAAATAGAATAGCATATTGCCTTCTTGTATTCCTGTTTCTTGACAAACATAGAAGGAGAAATATTGGAAGGAAATTAGCTTAGAGAAACGAGAATGTAAGGGAAACAGTATTCCAAGTAAACACAGAGTTACTTACTTCTAAATAGATGGTTCTCTAAACTCCCTTTAGGCATGAACTCATAGACCAAAAGCCTGTTTTCACCTTCCAAGCAGTACCCAATCAGTTTCACAAGATTTGGGTGATGAAGTTGCCCAAGATAATTAACCTCTGTCTGTTAAAAAATTTACCAGTTACAAAATAAAGGACATATTTAATATGAAAAGTACTTTTTAAAAGAATAAGAAACTTACCAACCACTCCTTGTGGCCCTGAAAACCATCAGGTTTCAACTTCTTAACGGCAACAACCATTCCCAATCCAGGCTTTGCAGCAGTCAACAAATTTTCATCAATCCATCCTTTGAAAACATAACCAAATCCACCTTCACCAAGAAGACTGTCAGGACGGAAGTTTCTAGTGGCATTTTTTAGCTCATTGAATGTGAAACCTTTTAAATTTGGTGACCCCAATATTTCACCTTCAGTCCTTGGTGTGGGAAGGTTTTCAGAATTGCTCGCTCCACTGTATGACGAAATGGTCAAAGAGGAAGGAACTGAAGAACGACTAGTTTTACTTGATGGTCTTGAAGCACCTGATACTCACAATAACGGAAAGTGGAGCAAGGTTTCAATTTTGATACCAAATTACAAAAAAGTTGGGAAAGCAAGCTACAAACTTGCAGGTAGGTCCTACTTCACAACCTACACTACAGCCCAGGCGACAAGTATGCAAAAGAAGTTTTAACCATTGGGGCCTGGTTCCATCTTCACAGAGCTTAAAGCTCAGTAAAACTAAAACAGCTAGATCTTAAAGCAATGAGAACATTTCTGGAAGATAAGATCTTAATTATGTGCAGGTCCTAGCATGGACGAGTATGTGAAAACTAACCTCCTTCTGCATATGTAACCTCATTTGCCAACATCCTTATTACAGTAGGCAGAAACAAAGTAATCAAATTAGATGTAATCTCTTACATAATCAACTCATGTCCGTTAAGAATTATATCTAATCCCAATTGGTGAGCTGGTATCCAAATTAAAGGCACATACAACAAGTTTGAATAATTTAAGTCAAAATTTATTCATAAAAGCATAAGCATCAAACATCAACATTTATAAGTATTAAATTCATGCAAATTTCAAAAGATGGAACTCATAAAATCGTTTTCCAAACTAATCATTCTCATAACTTCTTATTATGCTGATCCATCCAAAAAGTTATCCAGGATTCAGAGATCAACAATTGATGAAGAAAGCCTGCCAGGGGAAAAGGGCATAGCTACTTTAAACAAAATGCAAAAAAAGAAAAAGAAAGAAAAAGCAACTCCAGAACAGTTGAAAGAAAGAAATGACGTAAACATAACTGATTTTTTATATAATTTATATTTATAGGAGTTTTTTGTAGAAGAGTTTAAACTACCAAAAAAAAGTCCTTATAAAATTAACTATTTTAATATTGAATTTCAATTAGGTACGATTTTATCTTGAGCTTTAGTTTTTTACCATAATTAAAGTTTTTTTAATCAGTTATTAGGATCAATAGGGTTTAGCTTCTTATTTATGTTTAGCAAAAATCTAAAACCCGCAAAAGCACGCTACCAAATGAGGACAGAGAGTTCTGCTTCAGATAAATGATTGAAAAGGGTGCCGAACAACAAAATCAATCCAAAATCTACCTGCATAAGGTTCAAAAATTAAAATCATCACCGTATAAAACTAGCCATACCCAACAAAGAAAACCACACAATGAAAGCAGAAGTCAAGCAATCCTGACCTTTTAGACAAAAACCATAAAGCACGAAGCTTGCGAAATATCCAGCAAAACCGATTTAACACAAGACAAAGAAAAAAAAAGGTAGAGCAAAGGAACCCAGTTACAAAGAGACGGGGTTACCAGAGGGAGTATGCGAGCTCTGGGTGGCATCTACTTTTAAGGCAGAAGACTTTAAGCAGTTGCCCATCCCGGCGACGCTCTTCAACTTAAGTTTCAGGTGTTCTAACTTCTAACAATGAAAGAAACTGAAGACCCATGTCGTAAAACTTTTGAGTTTGCCAACACCCAGAAGCCAGAAGAAGCAAATCCCATGCAAATTGACCAAGTGGGTTTCTTTCTCGGTTTGATCCAAGTGGAAGATACTCTATGCTACACAACGCGACAAAACACATAGCTGACGCTCGACAAATCGTTGTTTTGAATTACGTATGCGCCAGCCGTTGCCTTATAGTCAGCCCTCTGTTTGGGTATTTTTCAGTTTACGTTAATGCCCTTGTTTGATATTCGTGTGGAGTGAGATTGAGAATTTCATTAGATGTTTTTCTTTCTTCTTAATAATAATATTATTAATTTACTATCATAATTTAAGGCACATGTGACATATCTCGTGTTCTTTTTTAAGATTAAAATTAATATTCACCTTAACATATTTTATTAGACTTTTAAATAAACACATTCTTAAGTCTTAACTGGAAAACTATTAAAATATAATAAAATAATTTAATTGAATTTTATGTGTAAAATTTTTAAAAATATATAGTTTCGGCTCTAAGTAGCAAATTTGATGTATATTTATATTAAATAATATAAAACATTAATAATAAACATTAAAATTTAACAAGCTTTGAATATATCTCTATGTGTATGTGTGATATTTTAATTTAAGTTTTATTTGCAAATTTAATTATTAGATTAAAGTTTTAATTTTTATGAAATTTTTAATTTTAAAATATAATCATATAAATGACATACATAGTTTATTATATTTTAAATTTATTAAAAAATATTTGAAATTTTATTACCGTTATTTTGTTGTAAAAACATTTGCATGATTTCATTTATTAAAATTTAAAGTAAAAATTTTAATATACATAGAGGCGATTAATTTAACAAATATTCTAGGGTATTAGAATTCATTCAAAATTAATTAACAAAGGTATGAAAATATGAGGAATGTTAGGGGGGGATTTGGAATGATTTATTTAAGCGAGTGAATTTAGAATATGAGAGAGGATATTTTGGGTATAGACAGGAAAATGAGCACGTCATGTTCAGCTAGGGTGGAACACTTTGAAATGGGAGTCATGGTGGAAAAGAACCATCCTTGATATAAATAAATACATAAAATGAAGGCCAATAAATCAACTGCTAACTACTAGAGGATAGTCGTCTAACCACGGAATTAAACATGGCCCACCTTTGGTCTACCGTTACCACCGAAGGTGGCAATTAATATTGGGGGCTAAAGCACATTAATTTTCATGCAAAGAAGTTGACAGGAATTTGCAAAAATTAAAATTTTATATTGTGAAAATTATAGAAAAACCTATAAACATATTTCCTTACCAACTGATGCAATATTACAAGAGAGTGTTTCTATTTTAATAAGTGAGAACAAAAATAAGCTCAGCTCAGTTTATACTCCAAAAAAAAAAGTTTTATTAATTTTCTCAATTTTAATTGAAAAGTCTTTACGTAAAGTTTAGGGAATTTCTCAACCTTTCTTACATAGCACAATTATGCATGTGAGTGTGGACTGGACTGGAGATAAGTCATGGGTTGGACTTTGACGAATATTATGCAAGTGTTAGTCAAGCAATCTTAAAATAGCTTTTCTTTGATTCCTATATTTCTGTCTTGGGTCAAAACATTCCAATACAAACTCTATTTCTTTTTTTCTTATGCAAGTGTTACACAATTGGGCAACACGCATGTCGTTGGACAAGTTTCATAGCATACTCCGAGGTTCTCTTTCAGATATACGATAATACGCGAGCAGAATCATACCAATAAGTTGAAGTCTTTCAACACACACATGGCTAAGTTGGTTTTGAAATGCATTTAAGAGTCTTGAAACGTGGCCTAACCACATATTTGCCATGTACAACTTCCACAGCCTTGCGTGATCCGTGATGTGCCCTCTTTTATGGTTAACCCAGGACACTTTCACATGATAATGTTTTGAGTTAAAGATTGAAACTTGAAGTGAGATGTTGGAATACTCTCGTGGTCCATATGATTCACAACCATCTCCGTATGATTCACAACCATCTTAACGTTTCCGAAATGTTGTGATGGTCTGTAGCTGTCCGTCTGTAATGAGCAGAGCAATATATGAACAGCCATGGGCTGTTTTTGGGTCCCTAATCTTCTACTTTCGTTTTAAGAAAAGTTTATCCCATTAACTGGAGAGTTCGAGAGGTTAGAAGATTTAGAAACACTTCATTGATTAGTAGGATTTAATCAGTGAATAGAGTTTTTCTAAAAGACAACGGCTGGAGGTATATGGTTTGTTTCGGTTATGCTTCCACTTATGTTTTGATATATATATATATATATATGATTAACTATAACTAATGTTTACAGTGATCTACAAACTTAAATATATAATTTTAATCAATTGAAGATGCTACGGCTACTCCTAATTAATTAAAATTATATGAATCACCTCACATTACTTTAATCGTAATTAAAACTAAATATTGCATCAAATAATTAATAATGCAAATAAATCAAATAATCATGCACAAATTATTTAATCTACTTTTGCATGTATAATGTTCATAAATTTATACATACAATTTTCAATTAATTACATATATAATGTGTGGAAATAGTTATTTAACAAATAAACATCTTTTAATGTGCATAAAATCACATTATTTAATCTTGCATGTCTAATTTAATACAAATATTAATCATACAATTTTAAATGTATAATTCTTAATATATTAGACATACAAATTAAAATAATTAATATTCGCAAAAAAATATTAATTCCAAAGAATGTTTTTATAATTAAAAATCACAAAAATTAGGCTAAGTGTTTAATTAACTCAGCAAAGAACCAAAACATTAACTTAATTAATCATTAATTAGTTAATTAAGATTTTTTTTAAAAAAATTAAAAAAAAAACATAACAGTGGTCTTCAACCTCCAACCAGGTCGGTGTGACCTGGTTCCAGCCTGAAGTAGAGGCTAGCCAGACGTGCGGAAGAGATGTTGCCAGAGAGCGGGACGACAGTGATGAGCCGATGACGACCATGACACACCCAGCAGAAGAAACAAGACACGTTGCATGGATGGCGATGTCCAAAACCGCCATGCAACCTAATGACTTTCATCCTCCCTGCATGCATCATGCCTCCAGTTGGTGCACCGCGCAACATGATGTGCCAAAACACAACCATGACATCTCGCATGCACACCAACGTCCAACTTTTCCTCACACATGCATACTTAGTCTCCACGAAAACAAAACAGAGCATATGTTTAACAGATAAAGGAGCCAACGTTAGAATAATCCATTTACTTACATTTCACAAATCCTCACGTATATATCAACAACATATATATATATATATATATATATATATATATATATATATATAAAATAAAAATAAACCACAGGAATTTTTGTTATATCTATATGATAAATTAGGATAAAATATCACAATATATTTCTTGATTTAAACAGAG
>JANQAP020000074.1:2318906-2333203 GCA_026874005.2 Erythroxylum coriaceum
AGAATTCTTATAAAATTCTCCCAATGATTTTTTGTTTTGTTGTCAATTAATAAGTTTATGTATAAATCTGAACTTTTGTAGATTTTATAAGGTTTAAGGTCGTAACTTCAATTCTAATGTGGGATTAGGGTCAGAAGAAATAATTAGTATTAAGAAAAATTATTGAGGGTATATTAGGTAGTATGTATTTATTAGTTTACGTTCCATCCTAAACCTCCCAAATCCGAGGTTTCATA
Source organism: Erythroxylum coriaceum (assembly GCA_026874005.2). Lineage (NCBI taxonomy): Eukaryota > Viridiplantae > Streptophyta > Magnoliopsida > Malpighiales > Erythroxylaceae > Erythroxylum > Erythroxylum coriaceum. The sequence goes on from JANQAP020000074.1 coordinate 2,319,143, forward strand.
TTCTTACTGTTTAGGATAGAATGGAACGTAACATGGAACCCTCCGCTTCCATCTTATTCCATTCCATTCCATTATGAAGCCCTCAACCAAACGATAGAAATGTGTTACGTTACGTTCTGCTCCATTCCAAACCCTCCAACCAAACAAACCCTTAGGGATTGCTTTTGAATTATTTTGTCAAAACTCCTATTTTATTGAATTGAATGAAGTGTTTTTGATGATTGTTGTTCTTAATAGTTGTCTTGTAACAAATCAAGAGAGTGAGTGAGATGAGATTCGTGTAGGATTGTACAACGAGAGTTGGCGACCTATAGGCTAACAATCATCATGTCAATTGAATACTTAGAAGAGAGATCTCAATTAGTCAATTGATCACCCATAAGATAGTTTAATAACTAGTTGAATCGGTAGAGTCATTAGGTAGGTTGAGAGATCGTTTAATCGATTCCCGTTAATTCAATTAGGGAAAAATAGTTAAACCTTAAGAGAGGATAATTAGTACATTCGAAAATCTAGGGTGAGACATACTTCAATCAATAAAATAGGAGGGAGATAAAATAAGGAAAAAGTAATCTCTAGCATTTAGATTCTTGAATTAAGATTTTCTGCAATTGCGGTATTGTCTGTTGTTTACATTAGTCTTTTAATTTTAATTTAATTTTCCAAATTATTTGCATTTAACAATTTCATTTCTTAAACAAAGTTGTGTCTAAATTAAACGATGTCTAGGCATCAATCCCTATGGGATCGATATCTGCTCTTTTTAACTACAAGTCATGACCCGTTAACTTGTAGTTTTTGAGCGTAAAATAAATAAATAGGTTTTACCATTAACAGCAGGCACTTGTAGCAGATCTCTAACCATAAGTTGCTAATATAATCATAATTGAAGAATAAGTGTTAACATGTTTCTTCTTCTTGCCTGCATAGAAAGCACCAATTTGGAAGCTGTGTGTATTTAGCTAGTTTATCTACTATTTTCAGTCTTCCTTTCATCGCAAGCCATATAGTGAATGATGCACGAGGTTGAAGGTAGTTAGTCCATATGTCTTTAGTCCATGCCAACCTGGGAAGATGTTTAAAGAATAATTCCATACAAGAGTGGTTAGAGAACTTACCATCAGTCGTATGCTTCCAAATGTGATTATTAGGTTTAGTGTTGTAGTACACGCCACAAATTTCAGAAGCTAGAGAGTTTTTGATATTCCACAACGCCTGTTAAAAATTAATCGCAAAAATCCAAACATTTATCTATCCAGCCATAAGTTAAATCAGCAACTACTCCTTCGATACAAAAATAATTATGCATAATTCTCATACCAGTGGCAGCTTCGAATAAATCATATACTAACTCTCTTTCTTAAAAAATATAGAAGAAAGATGTTTGTCCATGTTCACGTCCAAGTTTTCTTCCATGTTAAATTGAATTAATTTAACTAATTAGTTCTCAAAGTGTCCTACAAATTTTGATCGGTGGGGATGATACCTCTCTCGATTATTCCTTTGTGTTGCAAAGTTGTAGCAACTATGACTTCTAAAGGTAATAAACTCTTAAATGGTTCGACTCCATTATAATTAATCAAAGATCCTTCCAAAAGCTAGTTATCATACTAGAAATTGGTGGAGTTTCTATCACCTATAAGCATAATGAAGTCCGTTTGGTGCTAGCCTCTCAGTTTTAGAATTGCCTTAAGTATGGTAGATTACAAGCGGGAACACTTTATAAACCATAGGCTTCAATTTTTGATGAAGTAATGGTGAATCCATCTATACCATAAAGATTGTTTATCTTCCATTAATATTGATCATACTTAGGTAAGTCTCTTTTAATAATGAAGGTCAACTAATACTAAGAAACTATAAAAAGATACTAGAAAATAATTTGTAAAAGGTTATTATTTTAAATTTACAGGTGAGAAAATAGAGGCACCTTTAAATCCATAAACTTTAATTAATAAAACATTAATTAAAACTAGTGATTTCCAAACATTTTCCTTTTTTTTTTGAATGATCTGGAACTAGAAATCCTATTTGTATAACCTAATCCTCATAAAATTCTCATAAAAGAACCACCTTCACCACCCCCTAAAATAGGATAAACTAATAGTTTACCTTAGAATAATCTAGATTCAACAGATCAACTTGAATGCTATTCTAATTCAAACTCAGATATGGTTGACAAAGGACCTAAGAGTAAGAAAAAAAGTAAAAGCATGAGAAAGGTAGGTAAGAAAGGAAATTCAGATAACTTCAGTCCTCCCACTCAGTGATCGTAAGTATTTGGAATGTTACAAGGGCAATAATCCTGCAACAATTTTAGCATCTAGTGACTTTATCAAGTATCATAAGTTAATGGTTGTAGGCTTTCTAGAGATTAAGATCAAAGCTAAAATCGTTTTTTGCCAATTTTTGCAATTCTTATCTTTATATCAATAATTTGGATTACCGTTAAGATGGCATAATATTTATAACTTCCAAATAAATCATTTTGCTCAATCTCTATGCTTTAAACATAAAATAACTCATACTTCTTAAGGTTACTTCCTTTACTAACAATGACCCTTACCTTCTAACTATTTTATAAGCCTTTAACAAATTTATCATTAAGGAAAAACCTTCAGAATGACATTGTCTCTATTTCTTGAAATACCTCCTTATCGTGGTCCCTTTTTAGGGATTTGAATGCCAACTTATCAATAATATTATCTCTTGGATGCTCTATTAACTAGGACCTTACCATGAGAGATTTTTAATGTTTCCTAGAAACCTCCTCTTTGAGTGATTTGAACATCAATAACTATCTTTTTACATGGATTAATCCTTAAATGTGAAGCACCCCCGTCTATAAAATCTTGATAAAGTCCTTACAAGCCCCTTTATCTCTAGAAATATACCACCTCTTGGAAGAATTTCACAAACTAAAGAACTTCATACCTATATGCTTCCATTCTTAGTATGTCAAAGAATACTTAGCATAAGAGGTAACTTTTTAAATGTATTACCTTTCCTATTGATGTGTTTAAATCTAATGATAATGATAGGAAAGTGTAGGAATGTGAAGTTATAAGATACCTTTTATATAGAAGTATTAATAAATTAAAAAAAGTTATAAAAGCTCATAAGTAGCTCAATAGGAGGATTATAAAAACTCTCAATTAGATTAAAAATACATAACCAAACTAAAAAACAATCAAATTCTCATGAACTTTAACCCATAAAATGTGCCTTAGAATTTAGTGAAACATATCTTAAAGCACTGTACAAAGATATTGCATCAGTATAAATCATTTATACACTAAAAATATCATATAGAATAACTTATAGATGGGGATGGTAATTTAGATTTCTTCCATAATCATGTAGCATCTAGAAGAAATTTTAATAGAATTTTAACCATTCAAGATAGAAATGGAGCTTAATTATTTAATTCCAATATAAGAAATGATCTAATATTCCAACACTTCATACTTTCACTTGGTATAAGAAGGAATTCTTGTTACTTAGCCTAATACATCTTTAAACTAAACCTCAAAACTTTTTCTTTTTTTTAGACTAATTTTTTAAGGATACCTTTCAGCAGTGAAGACATCAACAACGCACTAACACAATCTTATTTCCAATAAAATTTTAGGTATATATGGTTTCAATAGACATTTTTATATGAAAAGTTATCACTTCATAGGAAATAATTTGAAAAATATCTTCCTTAATTTATCTGAGAAAGTAACTCTCCTAAAAGAACTAAACAACACTCATATTATCCTAGTGCTAAAATCTTAGGTTCAACGACTTTTCCAACCCGGTGGATATAGAAAGGTGTGTGAATGGCACACTAAAGTGAAGATCGAGAATGTGTGGAGAAGTCGGACTATGGTGGACCTTATGTTCCATGACTAGTATGGAGCTCGAAGCTTCAGGTTCGAGGGGCCTGCACTGTCTATTAATCAATCCAACTATTTCAAAATGGCAGAGTCTTCCGAACCATTAGCACCAACCGTTAAACACCATATGGCATTACGACAATGGGCTTTGTCGTCATAGGCAAAGTGGCTGATTGTGATTATATTAGTTTAGTTCGAGTTAGCGATGGCTCAACTTTTATTACGCAAGTAAAACAAAAGCATCGGGGCTACTGCTTTAGTTGTTTTTGAGCGGACGATGTTCATATTCAAAATTATTATTATAATATAAATATTTAATTAAATGTTTAAAAAAATTACCCATTGACTTAATTGATTGGACGATTTTTTAGTATATTTATATAGTTACCATAGTTCGCTATAAGTTTCTTTATAGACTCACATATAAAATGCTCTTTATAAGGCTATAGTAAGTACTTCCCTCCCTTATTGATTACAATTAGGTTTCCTTCCTAAATGATAAACATATAGGAGAATATCATGATAGCTCAAGATCTTTAGAGGAACTACCATAGAGGAAAAGGAATTATCAACTGACTTTTGAAACTGACTTCTAAAAAGCATTTGGTAGCATAAGCTTAGACTTTATTGTGAAAATCTTAGAATCTTTTTATTTCTCCTTTTAATTCTTTAAATGGATAGAGAAATGTATACTAACTACACCATATACTATCCTAATAAGGGGTTAACTAAAAGCTTCAAAGGAGTTAAGGGATTAAGATAAGGAATTCCATTATTTCCTGACTTTTTTGTTTATTTAGTCTTACATTTATTTAAGATCTTCTACTGTTTCTCCATGAAAACCATGCCTTACTTTCTATATGACAAGCCCTTATCCTAAAACGACTAGGTGACCTGCCTGGTACCCCATGGTGGCCCTCCAGTTAATATATTATCCAATTAGAAAGTTTCCGTAGAGTTAAGCATATTGCCCTTGTTATCGAAAAGTTTTAATTCAATATAAAAAGATAAAAGTAATGGAGTTTTTAAAAACTATTTTATTAAAAATTTCGGCAACACAATGGTTTTATTTGACATCTCCAAAATTTTCAAAATCCTTATTAAAGTTCAAAACACTTCTATAATCACATTAAATTCCCCACTACAAATTTTGGACTTCAGGTCAACTCATAAGCAATCTCAACAATCATTTCAATAAACTTTGAAAAGATAAAACATATTCTTGCATTTCATTAGAAAAACCTTTATATACATGCCTTCTTTACACAAAATACATTCCAAAACATGTTTATTGATATATAGTAATTCTCAAAAGCATTTATAAGGAAAAAATGTCTACACAACATCACGTGACAATGAGAGCTACTCAAGAGGTGGAGTCCCTACTACTAAAGCCCCTAAGCATGCACCAGAGAGATTTTATTTTGAAAATAGAAAGTAGAGTGTGAGCTAAATGAACTCAGTGAGTGTTACCATTTCTATGCAAGCCACATTTAACAATTTCAACCTCCCTAAAACAAATTCATTTCACTTCTTATGATACAATATCAATATAAAACATATATGCTTTCAAAAAATCAAAATTTCAAGTTACTAATAAAGTAAATTGTGGCCCATCATTATTGTGATGAACTTTCTTACACGATATAACGCACCACTAACTTCTTTTCCATATGTTACCTTTAGGTATAAAGTCACGGACTTGGTTCAGCATCACTTACCCGCAACTGGTTAACCACTAATTATGGAGCTGGTTCTATACCAATTACTTGCACTAGGTTAACCATTATACATCGATAGTTACAGAGGTGGTTTTGCATCATTTACTCGCAACTAGTTAACCACTAGTTACGAAGCTGGTTCTATATCGCTTACTCGTACTAGGTTAATCGCTATATACCGATAGTTATGAAGCTAGTTCTATATCGCTTGCCCACAACTGGTTAACCATTAGTTACTGAGCTGATTTTATATCGCTTACCTGCACTAGAGTAACTGCTATATACTGGTATAATAACATGTGTAAATCCTAATGGTGTACTATAAGCTAAAACTCATTTCCTTTTTCTCAACCAATAACCTAATTTCAATTTAACTTCAAATCATATGAAATTCAACTTTCAAACTTTAATTCATATATTGCTAAAACATACACTTATACTAGCAATATTAACTTGTAATGTATTATTCGTATAAAACTCATAATCATACAATATAAAGTCACATATCATCAATTCTTTTATAAAGAATTTATTCATATAAAATAATTAAAATACACTTACTATTTTGCGAACTTATTATCGAGCACACCCACGTGTTTGTTGCCTCTCCTTTACCCATACAAAGTGCATTTTGCTTAGGCATTTATTTCTAAATTTGAAAACAAGGCATTAAAAATATATATTCAGATTAAATAAATTCGAGATTAGTACTTAATCACGTAAAACGTACACTAATCATATTTCCACTTACTTCCATAAGCTAACCTATTATTCCCCTTTTCAAAGTCTAGCTTCAAGAGTTACTTAAATACCATCCTTTACCCATCCTAACTTATCAATTTATTCAAAACACTATCTCACTCAATTAATTCACCATAACTATAATCAAAGTTCAAAAACTCCATTTCCTCTTTAAGGTCGAATTGTCCTCACTTCACGTATATATATCATCCTTTCATTTTCTTTCCAAATTTTCCACACAATTCACCTAAGATTCGTGGCAAACATCATCCAACACATCATAAACCATTTCAACTTCATTACTTTCCACATACATACCATATACTAATTTTTCCAAATAATAACATAACATTTAATTTAACAATTTCAATGCCACAAATACACTTAATGACCATTCTTAATCACATTCATATGGTTATTACTTAATAAACATACTTTTATACATAAAATGCCACCATTAAATGCTTCTAATCTCATTATCTACTCTATGGCAAGATAAAAATCACCATTGATTTCAAACACATCTATCCCACTTAAAACTCCATAAAATTAGAAATTTAAGCTAGAAAACTTACCAGTTTTTCCTCCAATCTTTTAGGAATTTGATGAGCTTCTATTCTTGGTCAAGATCTCTCCAGTTAAAACTCAAAACCCATGAAAAATGGCAACCCGCTTCTTCTTCTCTCCTTGGCCAAAACTTCACCTTTGCTTCTCTGTTCTTTTCTTTTTGATTCACTCTCTCATGGATATACCAATTCACTCTCATGGTTTCACTGAATGAATGGATCAATTTGTCTTAAGTTTGGGCTTTTTTTACTCTTTAATGCTTTACACATGTCACCTTCGTATTAGTCCACTCTAATGACTCATTAATCCACTAACTTTTATGCCAGAAAGACCAAATTGGATTTTATGAGTTTAATTTACCAACTAACTGAATTAAAATTTTAAAATATTTGTAGCCATCTTATTATCAAATTGACCATGAAATACTCTATGTAGGGTAAATACTTATTGATTAGATGCTTTAAAAAAATTTCTAATTGGTTAAAAAGCATCAATACCCATTATTTTTCAAAAAGGACATTTTAGTCCTAAACTTTTGGAACTCCAAATTCCATCCAATCAAACTTATTTTTTATTTGTTTCAGTATCATTAGACTCTAATACTTATTCCAAATAATTTTAAATATTTTGGGTTGGGTCTCCTAAAAATCACTATTCACCTAAATTTACTATTCATCTAAAAATATTGTTCATTGAAAAATAAAAATTTATATTTAATGAAAGGAAAGGTTTGGGGTTTTACAATACATTTTCTGGAGCTCTATACTTGGTACTATTAATTAACATGAATAAAAGCTCCCTATTTACTTTTGAACGTAACAAAATCAATGTCTATGTCCTCTCAACTCTCACGATTATCAAACTGGTCAACCTCCCTTATAAGTATCTTAGCCTACCTCTAATATCCCTAAGACTAAGCTATGGAGACTGCATATCCCTAATTTAAAAAACATAAAGTTGAGTGAGCACATAAACCTTTAAAACACTTTGTTATGTATATAGACTCAACCTCACAAAATCTATCTTTACCATCTTATATGCTTACTAATTGATAGATCTTTTGATTCCTTATAAAATCGTTGTGTTTATTAAGAATATCCTAAGAAAAATCATCTGAAATGGCTCCTTTGGAAAGTCTTATAATGCTAACGTAAAATAAAGAAAGTGTGCCAAAAATATAAAGGAAGGAGGACTAGAAATTAAATCGATAAGTGAAAGGACCCATCCCGGAGTTACCCTTCTGAAACCTAAGTGAAGCCATCCCAATAACCCCACGATACCCTTTAATAGATATCTAACTCAATCGAGGGGTTCTTGTTCGCAAGGTTACATGTGCTAAGTTTTAATATTTATTAACCTTAGTAAATTCCACAAGAACACAGGTCGTTCGTGTAGTACTTAAGGTATCGATCCCACGAGGAGGGAAGTCTAGTCCTAAAATCTAAAGTCGTACTAAACTACAATAATTCAAAATAAATAAACTAACATAGAAAATAAACTAATCAAACAATTAATTTCAAGATTTGATTTGTAGAAAGCTAAATAAGATAACAAGTCAAACAAACCAATCGTAAACCAACCAAGAAACTATCAAGTGAGAGAAAGGGGATTTTACTGGGTCCGAAATTAAAGAAAACCTAATCGGTTGTGTAATTATCGAATTACTGGGTCTAGACAGTCGTAGGGTGATTTACTCTCTCTGGTGTTATAATTCTTAACCCTAATTGATAATCCCTAATTTAAATTATGGAATTGTGATCTCTCGACTCATAATTTACCCAAAACTTAAATTAGTTCTAAAATTTATCTAATAACCTACCGGGAACCTATGCTTGATCTCTTGTTACACGATTCTACCGGTTCGACTCAATTCTCTATCAAATCACCTAACTCTTGTTAGTCCAATTTGATTATTTTCACTCGACTCACCCTCTCAGTTTATTGCTAAGTTATTAAGAGCATAATTAAATGACAATTAAATCGATAAAAACACAATCAGTCAAATTAATCTCAAAAATCAAAATCCCAAAGGTGAGTATAAACAACAACTCAATATTTAACACAACCTATTCTCAACACCTATTTCAATTCTATACATGAATAAAATTGAAATAACCAGAAAATACATCGGGAACGAAATTTCGGAATTGGATAAAGTGAAACCTCTCTTTTTTAGACTCTCCAAAACTGCTACGTCTGCCTCAAAATGATGTATTTATACTTTGGATGCTCTAGGTTAAATTCATGGTCAAAACGGATCGAAAAATCTTACAAAACTAGAGTTTTTGCTTCAACCTGACACAGGCCACGATCGTGGCCTTAACTACCACGATTGTGGCCAACGCCTAAACCTTTTTGTAACGATCATGGCTTAATGTGCACGATCATAGCCTGAATGGAAGCTCTCTGTCACAACCATGCCACCATGTGCACGATCGTGGCCTGACTGCTCTGGCTTGTCCCTCTCTGTCACGATTGTGGTCTGCAGTGCCATGATTGTGGGCTATATCTTTAGCCCAAAAACTCCTCGTAACTTCTCCGTTCTTCGCCGTTTACCCTGAAAAACTAGCACACACATCAAGGTACCTCAAAATATAACAATTAAGCTCAAAGACTCATACTAACCTATAAAAACATTTAAACATATAAACTAACATAATTAAACCATAAATACACACTCAACACTCAAATTCATACTAAATACATAACAAATTAAACCCTAAAACATAATGCAAATGACAACTATAAATCCTTCGGTAGTATAATGACTGTATTTTGACCTTCCTAAAATTTTCAAAAACCTACATAACACATTTTAAAAAGCTTCTAGTATTTCATATACCATCTCAACTTCTGAAATGGTACCTCAGTTCGACATCTAAGCAATCACAAACATACAATTCTCAACATTTTAAAAACATTATTGAGGATCAAAGCTCTCATAGTTAATTAAGAAAAAGATATTTACAATCCCATGATTATTTACAAAATCACACTTTTAAACCCTTTCCAAAATAATTTAAAACAGATATACAAGTAACTAAGCCAATTTCAAGCAAACATATACATAAAAAAGATAAGACAAGCATAACCACACTCGACGATACAACTAAACCTATGGCGGAGTCCCATTTACTGCAACACATGTACGCATACCTGGGTGGTTTGTTCAAAAACATAAAAATAAAGGTGAGTTAAATGAGCTCAATGAGTGTAATCAGTTTACTTAAAAAATTGAACTTTTCATAACAACATAACTGCAATATTCCTATATAATCATTAAGTTCATGGTAAAGCATTTACTATAACAATTTATTCGTGCATCATCAAATTTGGTAATAACATAACATTTCATAAAACACAATTTCAATTATTTTGAAATACTATTCCAAAATGCTTTTCGACATTAAACTCATAATATACAAGTTTCTTTTTTCCTTTTTTCTTTTTAAAACAATAAACAGTTGTGGGAATAAGTTTTCTAAATACTTTTATACTGAAAATAAGTTAACCACTAGAATTGGTAGTATATGGTACCTCTCAAATCACTTTTAAAAATAAATAGGGGCGGCATTATTATTACATGACTTTTCTTACTTAAAATAGCCCACCACTGGTTTCTTTACCATACGGTACAATAGGCACAAAGTCACGAAGCTGGTTTTGCATTGCTTACCTAGAACTAATTAACCACTATTTATGAACTTGGTTTTGCATCACTTACCTGTAATAAGTCACGAAGTTGGTTCTACATCGCTTACCTATGACTGGTTAACCACTATTTATAGAGTTGACTCTACATTGCTTACCCGTAATAGGTTAACCACTATAAATATATTGATATAATAACAAGTATAAAGCCTAGTGGTGTATGATCGCGGTTTTCCAATATATGTAAGTTTTAATATTTAACCTTGATAATTCATAAGCGTATGGGTCGTGAGCATAGTACCTAAGGCGTTGATCCCATGAGAAGAGTTAATCTAATCCTAAAATCTAAAACTAAAACAATGCGTAATATTCAAAATCTAACGAAAATAAAATAGGAATGCAATTCAATTAAGTAATTCAATTCAAGAATCAATCATGAAATATTAACAAATTAGCAATTGCAATGCACACATTCAAGAATCAACCTAAAGAACGACCAATTGAAAGAAAGGGGAATTTTTACCTATCTTTAACACTAACCTAATTGATTATGAATTATTGGATCATTGGTCCTAGACGATCCTAGGGTTGATTACTCTCTCTCAAGTTATAACCATTAACCTTAAATTATAAACCCTAATTAGATTATGCAAAATTGCAATTTCTCAATTAAAATTTTATCCAAACCTTAATTAGATCTAAAGTTTTCCAATAGACTACTGAGAACCTATGTGAGATCTCTCTTCACACAATTACCGATTTGATTAATTTCTCGTTCTTATTAATTCGTCTAAGTTAGCCCAATTTAATTATTTTTCATTCGATTCACCCTCTCAGTTTATTACCGAATTATACAATCTCCGAAATCAATTGCAATGAATCCAAATAACATAAAACAATCATATTTTTATTAAATCAAAGATAAAAACAACCCGAAGGTGAGTTTAGACATCCTCAACATTCACACAATCCTATCATCAACTGTTATTCCAATTCTATACATTAATAAAATTCAAAATACATCAAAAACAAGATCTGAATGGATGATGGAGGTGGCAACGTAGAGAAACCTGCTATCCGAGAAGTACTTCGTGTCGGCTTGTTTTCCACGTCTCTCTTCCTTCTTCTCTTTCTCAATCTTTTGATGAACTCTCTCTACGGTTTCTCAATGGTGGCTGTTGCAAAAGCTCCTTCTTTTTGTTCTTGTTGTTATATTTATGTTCTTTTGTGTTTAGGTTTGAACTAGGATTTTTTTGAGGTCTGAAAGGTCCAAAATGAATCCCTCGAACTGTGAAGTTTGGAAGTGGCTGCGCATCTGCTTGATGCAGGCCACGATCGTGGGCTACTTCTAAGCCTTTTATCACGATTGTAGCATGTGGGCCATGATCGTAGGCCAATTTAAGTGCTTCTGTTACAATCGTGGCTTATTATGCCATGGTCATGGACCGTTGTTTCAACCCAAATGTCTCCGAAACTTTTCCATTCTTCGATGTTGACCCTAAAATACTAACAAACACATCAAGGTACCTCAAAAACATAATATTTAAGCTCAAAGACTTGTACTAACCCATAAAACACTTAAAACACAAATAATTAACAAACCAACACAATTATAACCTCAACACACACCAAATGATTGAATTAATAATTAAACATATATCAAACTATGCCCTAAAACATGATGCAATTTACACTTGTCATCATCCCGACACTTAAACATTTGCTTGTCCTTAAGTAAACAAAAACAATCAAACAAATAAAAAAACACAAAACACGCATATGCAATAATGAGACAATGCCTTCAGCTTAGTGAAACAAATTTAACTATAAACACAATCCTTCAAGTCGTTCTAACTTATTAACAAGCGAAATCTGCATCTAAACACCTTGGACTAAATATACAAACTAATCAAAATTTTAAGGTTAAGTCTATTCACCTTTATCACTTGCATATACACATTGATAATCATTCAGTCAAAACAAAAGTGTAGCTATTCCTCAGAAGGTTTTCATGAAAAATTAAACTATTAACAAATTTGGTAGGTTTTATTTGAAAACATTCTTTTTGTTGATTTTTTTTAAGGACATGAACCTAGTCTTTTTACTCAGAGATAAACATTTGTGATGAATGTGGATCCAGTTACTCAACTAAGTCATGTTGTTATTAAGCTGCTTGGTTGGAATGTCTTTATAGACTTTTTACGCAAAGGCACACATTTGTGATGCGTGTCGATCTGGTTACTCAGCAGAATAGTTATTTTACTTAAAATTTATACAACTTCTTTTCTTTTTTTAACACAAAATTTTGACTACCTTATTGCTTTAGCTAATCATTCTCATAAAAATGTACTAATAATGCCACTTATTTGATTGGCCTAAAATTATAAATGAGCATGGCAAATTCTTAAGGTGAATGGGCTAACATCGTATCCTAATTAACTAGCATATTTAGCCGTAAGTAACTTAGGTCACTAATTTCATAAGCTAATAAATCTTCGTAACCTAAAGGGTTATGTTTAAGGCTAAATATATCCCTTTAAGTCCTAGCCATTTACGCATTCATACAATTCACATCATGCAACCTAAACAAACTATCATAAAATATGCAAAACTCACACTCACGATAAAACACACAACCCTCCCCATACTTGAGTAACACATTGTGCTCAATGTGAGGAGGGTACACAAACACACCAAGGGGAATAAAACACAATATACAAAAAAACATAAGAAGAAAATACTAAGAAAAATGAAAAGAAAAGGGTTAGAACATGAAACCGTCAAGGTGACTGAGGTAGTGACGATGTCAGAGATAAAGACCAAATGTGCTTTATACCTAGCTGGCTTTCTTATCTTATAATTGATTCAGAGAGAGTAAGAGAGTTAGTAATCCTAGATCATTTCAAATTATTAAAATTTTATTTTTGAAATTTTAAAAAATCTAACTACGCAGCAATTTAAACCTAATTACCAAACGTGTTAATTTATGGTCGTTAGCTTGACCTTGTATCATAGAAAACTCAGTCGGGATCAATTATAAGTGGCTTGCTTCCACCCTTCTCGTTCAACATCAGTTTTATAGCCTGTAAGTAAGCTACAAATTGCAAAATGATCAGAAGGACAATATTGATAAAGTTGAGAAAACTAATTAATTTCGGTAATGTCCTTTTCATTAACAAACTGTCAATAAAATAGGGAATAATGAAACTCCCTGAATCTTCCATCGAATCTAATAGTTTGTCTTGTAAGAAGGTGAGTTGTTCTTTTTCTTCCTTAATCACTTTTGTCTCCTCTACTTCTTCCACTTCATGAGTAGAGACTTTCATAGCTTCTTCAAACTTGATGTCTGTTGTCATCTTTTCTTCATCCTTTTGTTCCTTAGAAGATTCAAACACATCAATTATCCTGAATAAGCTACTATCTTTTGGATTCTTTAATACATCATTCATGTTGAATGTCACTTGGTCATCATTAATTGGAAGGATAAGGTTCTTTTCATG
>JANQAP020000074.1:2333303-2345542 GCA_026874005.2 Erythroxylum coriaceum
ATTCTAATTAAATCCTAACCAAAACAAATTAATCAAACTCAACCTCAAAATAAACTGAACACATGCTTATTTAGTAAAAAAAAGAATCGGGGCCCAACACTATGTCAGTAATCACATTGAAATCAAAAGCATAAACCTTTACACCCTCACCATGACTTCGCTCATTGCAGTTAAGTGTTTAGAGTGAAAAGTATCAAACTCTCAATCAATACATAGTAAAACTCTTACCATAGGCTTGCAATATTATCACATCTCTGTTACTTATATGTAGACTCGAAATAAAAGTCAAAAAATCTTTATAAGGTTATAATTAGGCTTAGGTAAGGTATGATTGGGATAACAAAAATGGTGATTTGAAGAAATTTATGAAAGAGACACTACAAAAAACTTATTCATAATATTCATAGGTCCATTCATTATAAAACCAATGGTACTATATATTTTTCTTTTCTTTTTTCTATGCTTTTTTTATATCACAAGAATTGTGATCATTCATCATGTACCACAATTAAAGAAATATTGGACCTTTCAAAATTTCAAGTTTCAAACAAGCAGTAATGTAAATATCCTTTAAGGTTAAAAATAGTAAAAAAAACTTCAAAGAAAAATAGGATAGAGGTTAAAAATTAAGGTTATAAACAATGAAAAAGGCTAAGTATCAAACTTGGTTACTCCTAAAGATAATTTATAGTAAGGTAATAACTAAAGAAGTAGGCTAAAAAAAGTTGTTGAATCTAAGTGCCTTCATCATTTCAATGATTCTAATTTAACAAATTTGATCTCAATATGTAAAATAAAAGCAAGTTCTAGAATCATTCAACTATGCATGATAACATACAAGAAAGAAATAAAAGAGTTTAAAAATTGATAAAATTGTGCTCTTAGGCTCAAAAGCTCATAAAAAAGATGGGTTTATGTGTCTAAATATTATACAATTTTGATTCAACTTGATTATTTCAATTATTACTTACAATATGACTTATAAAAGCAATTTTATTCTAACTATCATCCTTTTACATACTAATTCCAATCAATATTCACTAATAAAATAAAGTATTGATGGACATATTTCAATTAATTAAGAACATTAGTTAATAAAATTTAATAACAAAGATTATAATAAACTTAAAGAAAATAATTAAAATTGTTAACCCCTTTCGGGACATTTATGCACCTTCCGTGCAAGGCATTGTCTTTGTTTTCACTATTAATAGCTTATGGCCTATTCCCATTTCTGCTACTGCATGCTTATCTCACTACCTACCATTGTCTTCATCTCACCACTAGATCACTACCTTCAGCCCCTACTTTCTCCTTATCACCTGCTCACTGTCTTTATCTCACTACCTTCACCTCATAGCTGCTTGTTCATGCACATTATCTACTCACTGCTTGTTCACTACTCACTGCTCAATGCTCATTGCTTATCTCTCACCCGTAGCTTCATATCATTGCCTCCATCTTATGACCTTCAACTAGGGGCATCTTGGTATTTTCCTTATACTTTATTTCTCCTACTTTCACCATTACCACATTTGTCACATACTTTTCAGACCAATTTAACTGCCAAAGCTGCTCCTTTCCTCTCCTAGCTCTTATCCATTTCAATACAGGCTCCTTTGAAAATTGACAAAGTTGAATTTCTACCTTTTCTATCCAATTCTACCTCAGCCCCTCATTCTTCCACTCCTATTCCCAAACCTTGCACACAAACTCAACCAAAAGCTATCCAGAAAAGTTGGAAGTACTTTTACACCACCAAAAGAGATAAAAGGGAAACTTATAGTCTACCCTAAATTAGCAATATTAGAAGAAGGAGCTAAGAGTTGGGAAGCCACACTTTTTGACTTCTTCTTTAACCAATGAACTCTATTTCTAGTCATTAATCAATGGGCTATTCGAAACTGGAAGAGTAAAGGAATGGTGGATGTTCTCTTGTTTGAAGATAACCTTATACTTTTCACTTTCACCACTACTTTAGTGGCTAATAAGATTCTTAAAGGAGGCCCTTAGCATATAGGGAGCTAACCACATTTTTTGTAAGTTTTGGGGTCAAGTTTGAACTTGGAAACAATTAAAATCCAGAGCTTTCCTCTTTGGATTAACTTTCATGGAATCCCCCTTGATTATTGGACTACACAAGGCCTTAGTGCCTTAGCTAGCTTTATTGGAAAGCCCTTTTTTTATGGATGAAAACAACGCTAAGAAGAGAAGAATTGGGTATGCTGGTATGCCTGTATATGTGTTAATGTGGAAATGTTTAAGGAGTTTCCCACTGAAGTTCCTATCATGAGGTTAGGTGAAGGGAACAAGTTTTGGGAAAATAGTGTTGCAATCTCCTATCAATGGACTCCCTCTGTAAGATAACAACAAGTCATCTATTTAAAACTAGAACTTATTAACAGATGATGTGTTTGGAGAATGATGATGATATATCTACTGTTATTACTCCAATTTTGCATGATGAAGCTACTCCAAAGATAATTAATCCTATACTTGCCAATAATGGTCTTAATCCCATCGAATATTCCAATTCCAAGCCTCAACTGAATCAGGAAATGATTATTGACTAGTCTATGGAAAGCAATGAGCACAATACACTGATAGAGGAAGGAGAGATTCACATTCCATTGATGGTTTCTAAAGACAATGTTTCAGTTAATGTGGAGAGTTTTTCAGTGATCATATCACCTATGACAAACCTCGAAACTTATATGGTTGAAAAAAACGTTATTGCCATAATTCAAACCAACAATGTTGTCCTATATGGTGACACCACTCCTCCATATCTTACAAAACCTATAGATATAGAACCCAGTTATGAAGAAAACAAAGATCGTTTCATCACAGGAGAAAGAATAAGATCCCAATGGAGCAAGGGTAAAGGCTCCAAAAGTAACTATTGATATGTCCATTTTATTTTGGAATGTATGTAGATTAAATTGCCTTATTAAGCAAGCTGCTTTAAGGGATTTTGTATTAAGGGAAAAGCCTCTAGTTGTAGGATTACTTGAAATAAAAATAAAGTCTGAAAATTTTTGCAAACTCAATCTTTTAGGGCCTCAATAGAAAACGCTATCCAAT
Organism: Erythroxylum coriaceum; assembly: GCA_026874005.2. Taxonomy (NCBI): domain Eukaryota; kingdom Viridiplantae; phylum Streptophyta; class Magnoliopsida; order Malpighiales; family Erythroxylaceae; genus Erythroxylum; species Erythroxylum coriaceum. Next base: position 2,336,388 of record JANQAP020000074.1, read on the forward strand.
CATTCTTAACATCACTATGGAAGAATTATAATCTGTTATAGAGAGGAAAATACTAGAGTGGATGTCCTTAATAAAACAGATCAGGTTATGCATACTCAACTGCATTTCTTGCAGGAGAAAACAATTATATTCATCTCCTTTGTATATGCTAACAATTTTAGGTTTTAGAGGAGGGATTTATGGAATAATTTGATTCAATTCAGCAACAAAATTGATAAGCCATGTATGTTATATGATGATTTCAATTCTATCTTGCATAAGTTTGAAGCTCAAGGTAATTACAACCTCAAAAACTTTTCATATAATTTTCAAGAATGTATTGGAAAGCTAGCAGTAATTGATCTGAAACAAATTGGAAATCAATTCTCTTGGTCAAACAAACAAAACTCTTCCTGGTTCATAAAGAAGAAATTAGACCGTGCTCTTATAAATGCCAATTGGTTATCTGATTTCCCTAATAGGATTGCCAACTTCAGAAATCCATTGTTCTCGGATCACATTTCTATCATCATTAAAGAGTTATTTCAGAAGTCTACCAAGTTTTTCCATTTCAGATTCAATAACTTTTTGGTTAATGATCTTGGTTTCTTAGATGCTTGCAAAAATGGAACTGATGGTATTTATAGGGGTACTAATCAATTTATTTGTGTTCAAAATTTAAAAGTATCAACAAAGAACTCAAGCTTCTTAATTTTTCAAAAGGTATAACCACTGAATAGGATCTAATGAAATCCAAGCATGAGCTAGATGATATTCAAAAGCTTTGTACAATCTCTCTATAAGATCCTACTATACTTTCAAAGGAAAACTAATTCTATCCCAATATATGTAGGTAGTTAACACCCATACCTCCCTCCTTCAGTAAAGAGCAAGAGCTAATTGGCTTAAAGATGGTAAAAAATGCACTAAATGTTTCTTCAACACCATCTTAGCTAAAAGAAATCAAAATAAGATGAGCTCAATTATACTAATCATATGGAAGTTCAGCTGCAAAACCAGAATCATATCCAAGTGGAAACTGTAAAGTACTTTTTTTCTTTTCTTAGCACTTCAAAATCTAGCCCTTGTACTAATCTTACAGGTACTATCATAAAAAAATTCAGTCTAGAGGATAGTATATTCCTTATAAAATTGATAGAAGATAAAGAAATTGAGGATGTAGTATTCAAGATGGATGATGTGAAAGCTCATGGACTAGATGGGATAAATGATTTCTTTTTCAAAAAATCTTAGAATATCATTAGGACTTATGCCAAACAGGCTGTTATGAATTTTTCACCAATAGCAAGCTTCTCAAAAAGATTAATAGAACTTCCCTATGTTTAATTCCTAAAGGTACTCACCCCCTTCTCTTTGAGTGAGTTCAAGCCTATTGCTTGTATCAATTTTCTATACAAAATCAAATCCATGATCCTTGCTACTCGATTGAAAAATATCCTCACTCTTCTTATTAGTTACAACCAAATTACCTTCATATGCAATAGATAAATTGGTGACAATATTCTCATTGTTTAAGAACTGTTAAAGGGCTATTCAAGATCCAATGCTTTTGCTAATTGTACTATCAAAGTTAATTTCTTTAAGGCTTTTGGTAATGTGAGTTGAAATTTTCTTTAGAAGGTATTGAAGGCCTGTGAATTTCCAACAATATTCATAAAGTGGTCGAAAGAATGCATTTCAACTGCTAGCTTTTTAATAGTAATCAATAGGAGCCCATCTTTTTCCTTATCGGAAGCATCTAAAGGACTCAAGCAGTGAGACCCTCTCTCCCCTTACTTGTTCATAATTTGTATGGAAATTTTGAATTCCATAAACAAGCTAGTGGCAGCTAACCCAAATTCAAATTCCATGCAAGATGTAAGAAAATTGGACTAACCAATCTATCTTTTGCAGATGATCTTGTTCTTTTTTGTAGTGCTAAACATAATTCAATACAAACCTTTATGAAGGCTTTGGATAGATTTAAAAGCTTATCTGGATTATAGGTCAATTTCAATAAAAGCTAGTTTATCATCTCTAAAGTTAACTTTATTAAATTAATAACCGCTTCCCTTACGGGTATGCAATGAAGACTGTACCGCTGCTTTACTTGGGGCTTCCAATTTTCACCAGGAGGTTAAACTATCTTGGATGCATTCCATTCATAGAAAGAATCCTAAAATGAATTAATTAATGGGTGAACAATTTCTTATCCTATACCGGGAAGGTACAACTGATCAACAGTTTACGTATACTAAGTTTTAGTATTTATAACCTCGATAATACCATAAGTGCCTGGGTCGTTCATATAATACCTAAGGTATCGATCCTACGAGGAGGATTAATTTAATCCTAAAATCTAAGGCTTGACTTAAATTCAGAATAAATCAAAATAACAAACTAACACAAAATTAATCAATTAAGCAATCAATCTCAACAATTAAATTCAGAAATTATAAACAAGATAGAAAATTGTACAACCTAATCAAGAATCAACCTAGTAACTACCAATTAAGAGAAAGGGGGTTTTAATCCAACTTTAATGAAAATCTAATTGATTATGAAATTATAAAATTATCAAGTCTAGACAGTCCTAGGGTGGATTACCATCTCTCGAGTTATAATCTTTAACCCTAATTAATAATCCCTAATTAGATTATGGAATTGCAATCTCTCGATTCACAATTTACCCAAAACCTAATTAGTTCTGAAATTATCTAATAACCTACCGAAACCTATGCACGATCTCTCGCTACACAAATTTAACAGTTTGATTCAATTCTTTATCAATCAAACTACCTAACTCTCATTAATCCAATTTGATGCTATTCAGTCAGTTCACCCTCTCAGCTTGTTATTGAATTATTAAGAACAAAAATTGAATGACGAATAACTCAATAAAATTGCAATAAATCAAATTTCATTAATATCAAAGACAAATCTGGAAGGTGAGTTTAGATAATATCCTCAACATTCAACAATCTATCATCTATAGCTATCTCAAATTCTATACAATTGTAAGAACGAATTAAACCAGAAATAGTTCGGAATGGATGATGATGGAGGCAGCAATGACAGGAAACCACCTATTCTGGGAAGTACTTCGTGTCAAGCTTCTTCTCTGTGTTTCTTTTCCTTCGTCTCCTTCCTCAAATCTCTCGATAACCTCTCTAGGGTTTCGAAATTTGACTGATGCAAAAAGCTCCTCTATTATGTTCTTTATGTTTCTTAAATACTTTGGAAGCCCTAGGGTTGATTCGGGGTTGAAACGGTCCGAAGCGTTCCTCGAAACTTGACATTTTCATTGATTTTTAAGTCTGCTCGACACAGGCCATGATTGTGGCCTTGCATGCCATAATCGTGGCTAGCATCTAACCCTTTCTGTCACAAGCATGGCCTAAATGCCACGATCATGGCCTAAATCAGACCTCTGTCATGATCATGGCCTATTGTGCCACTATCGTGGCCTAGGGCATGGTGGCTCATATGTCTTTGTCACGATCATGGCTTATTGTGCCACCTCAGCCCAAAAGTCTTCTAAACTTCTCCGTTTTTCACCGTTGACCCTGAAACACTAGTAAACAAATCAAGGTACCTAAAAAACATAATATTTAATCTCAAAGACTCATACTAACTCATAAAAATACTTAAACACATAAACTAATACAATTAAAACCTAAACACACACTCAACACTCAAATTAACACTAAATACCCAACAAATTGAACCCTAAAATATGATGGAAATCACAATTATCAACATCCCCACACTTAAATATTTACTTGTCCTCAAGCAAACAAAACAACAAACACACAACACACAATGCACTAATGAGGCAATAGCTTCAACTTCATGAAATAAATTTAATCTTAAACACGACCATATAAGTTATATCTAATCATTAACATGCCAAATCTGAGTGTAGGGGCTTTGAACTAAATATACAAATTAATCGACATCTAAGTTTTAATTTATTTAACCTTTTCAATTGTACACACACATTAATAATTCTTTGGTCCTTCAGACTCTGTAACTGTTCCTAAGTATGGTTTTATGAAAAGTCAAGCCTATTACAAGTCCGATAGGTTTTTATTCAGAACACATACATTTTTTAAATTAGTGAACATTGACTTAGTCTTTTTACGTGGAGGCAAACATTGGTAATGAATATCGATCTGGTTACTCGACTAAATCATGTTTTTATTAAACTGCTTAGTTGGAATGTCATTATAGCTTTTTGATGCAAAGGCACACATTTGTGATGCGTGTCGATCTGGTTACTCAGCTATATCATGTTTTCAACTGGCTACTAGCTCTATTCATAACTCGAAGCTCAGCGGAATAGTGATTTATTTAACACATTTTATTTATTTATTTATTTTATTGCCTACCTTGTTGTTTAAGTTACTCATTTCCATGAAAAATACTAGTTAAGCTACTCAAGTTGAGAGGCCTTAAATTATGAATAAATGTGATAACCTAGAAGGTGCTAAATTTACACTAAATCCAAATTAAGCTGTATATTTATCCAAAGACCCCTAATTCATTAATTTTGCAAGCTAATGATTATTCACAACCTAATAGACTATGTTCAAAATTAAATAAATTTCACTCCGTCTAAGCCATTGACACATTCAAACAATTTACATCATGCAACCTAAACAAACTATTATACAATACGCAAATTTCACACTCAAGGTAAAAACACACAACCCTCCCCACACTTGAACAACACATTGTTCTCAATGTGAGAAGGGTACACAAACACACCAGGGGGAAATAAAACACAATATACAAAAAACATAAGAATAAAATACTAACAAAAATGAAAAGAAAAGGGTTAGAACACGAAACGGTTTATGTTGATGGAGGTGGTGATGACGATACTGTTAAGATCCAATCCATTTGACATCGAGAGTGTTTCCTTATCTTATAAGTGATTCAAGAGAGTAAAAGAATTAGCAATCCAAACCATTCCAAATCATTCAAAACTTATTTTAGAATTGAAAACAAACCTAACTACACAATAATTTAAATCTAACTACTAAACGTGCTAATTTATGGTCATTAGCTTGACCATCATCCTTTAAAACTCAGTTAGGATCAATTATGAACGACTTGCTTCCACCCTTTTCGTTCAATATTAATTTTGTAGCCTGTGAGTAAGCTAAAAATTGCAAAATGATCATAAGGACAATATTAATAAAGTTAAGAAAACCAATTAAGCTCAGTAATGTCCTTTTTTCTAACAAACTGTTAATGAAATAGGGAATAACAAAACTCCCTAAATCTTCAATCGAATCCAATAGTTTGTCCTATAAGAAGGTGAGTTTCTCTCTTTCTTCAGTAATCACCATCGTCTCCTCTGCTTCTTCCACTTCACGAATAGAGATTTTCATAGCTTCTTCAAACTCGATGTCTATTGTCATTTGTTCTTCGTCTTTTTGTTCTTTAGAAGATTCGAACACATCAATTATCCTGAATGAGCTACTCTCCTTCGAATTCTTTAATACATCATTCATGTTGAATGTTACTTGGTCATCATTAATTTGAAGGATAAGGTGCTTTTCATGGACATCTACTAAAGATTTCTCAATGTTCACACATGATATATCAAGAACTGGTGAATAAAAGGGATGGTTGGCATTCTTTTCTTCATCCTCTTTCTTTATCTCTTGGTCTGTAATAAGGTGGGGTTCAGCTTGGTGTTCCATTGGTTCTTTTAGCTCTTCCCCATTCTTAAGTGTGATAGCCTCATATTGCTCTCGTTGATGTAATTCCATATTTCTCAGAGAGTCTTCCACACTTCTCTTACAAAATTCACGAGAAAGCTGTCTTACTTGAATCTTCCGATTGTGACTAGAAGCGACATGATTTTTCATTACTTGCTCAATTTGCTCTTCTAGTCTTGTTTGGCCCTCTTCCATGTTAGTAAGCTTATCCACGATCTTATCCAATTTATAATGCCATAAACTGGACTCATCTTACTGAAGTCCTAATAGGCCTTGATGTCCTAAGTGAGTCTACACATTATTGGACTAATCGAAATTAGGATGGTGCTGCCATCTCGGAGTGTACATGTTCCAATAAGGATCATTATTTCCCCAACTATACTGTGCTTCATTGTAACTCTCAAAAGTTCCTTGGTCCCTATAATATCTATCTTCCATCATTGTTCTTTCCATTTCTTCATGCAATCTAGCTCTTCAGATGTCTCATTTCTCATTCTAAGATGTCTTGCTGTGTCTTTATTTTATGCCCTAATTTTTTTTAATTTAAAAACAAAAGATAGTGAAACAACCTTCGATTAAAGAATTAAACTAATCGCCTCCCTGGCAATAGCGTCAAAAACTTGATTGACGGTTTACGTATGCTAAGTTTTAATATTTATAACCTCGATAATACCGCAAGTACTCGGGTCATTTGCATAGTACCTAAGGTATCGATCCCAAGAGGAGTAATTTAATCCTAAAATCTAAGGCTTGACACAAATTCACAATAAATCAAAATAACAAACTAACGTAGAAAATTAATTAATCAAGCAATCAATCTCAAGAATTAAATTCAGAAATTATAAACAAGATAGCAAATTCCACAACCCCATCAAGAATCAACCTAGGAATTACCAATTGAGAGAAAGGGGGTTTTAATCCGACTTTAATAAAAATCTAATTGATTATGAAATTATCGAATTATTGGGTCAAGACAGTCCTAGGGTGGATTACTCTCTCTCGAGTTATAATCTTTACTAGTTAATAATCCTTAATTAGATTATAAAATTGCAATCCTCGATTCACAATTTACCCAAAACCTAATTTAGTTCTGAAATTGTTTAATAACCTACAGAAACCTATGTACGATCTCTTGCTACACAAATTTAATAGTTTGATTCAATTCTTTATCTATCAAGCTACCTAACTCTTGTTAGCCCAATTTGATGATAATCAGTCAGTTCACCCTCTCAGTTTGTTACCAAATTATTAAGAACAGAAATTGAATCCCGAATAACTCATAAAAACACAATAAATCAAAATTCATTAATATCAAAGACAAATCTGGAAGGTAAGTTTAGACAATATCCTTAAAATTAAAAAATCTATCATCTATGGCTATCTCAAATTCTATACAATTGTAAGAATGAAAAAAACAAGAAATTGTTCAGAATGGATGATGATGGAGGCAGCGATGGGGAGAAACCACTTGTTCCGGGAAGTATTTCACATCAAGCTTCTTATCTGTGTCTCTCTTCCTTCATCTCCTCATCTCTCGATAAGCTCTCCAGGGTTTTGGAATTTGGCTGATGCCAAAAGCTCCTTTATTATGTTCTTTATGTTCCTTAAATAACTTGGAAACCCTAGGCTTGATTCGTGGTCAAACAGTCTGAAAGGTTCCTCGAAACTTGACGTTTTCACCTATGTTCTTATCGGCCTGACACAAGCCACGATCGTGGCTAACTTCTAACCCTTTCTGTCATGAGCGTGGCCCAAGTGCCACCATCGTGGTCTGAATCAGACCTCTCTGTCATGATCATAGCCTATTGTGTCATGATTGTGGCCTGGGGGATGGTGGCTCATATGTCTCTATCACGACATGGCCTATTGTGCCACGATCGTGGGCTATGGTTTCGGCCCGAAAGTCTCCAAAACTTCTCCATTCTTCACTATTGACCCGAAAACACTAACAAACACATCAAGGTACCTCAAAAATATAACATTTAAGCTCAAAGACTTATACTAACCTATAAAAACACTTAAACATATAAACTAACACAATTAAAACCTAAAGACATGCTCAACACTCAAAATAACAATAAATACCTAACAAATTGAACCCTAAAATATGATGCAAATCATAACTATCAATAACTTATCAAATTAGCACTCAATTCATTAGACATCTACTAAAGTTTGCATATCTTCTTATTTAAAGATGTAATCAAGACTATGGAAAAATTATTCAAGAATTTTCTATGGAATCATTCCATTGGAAATAAAGGGAAAATCAAAGTTAAGTGGACAGACATATGTTATCCCAAGGATGAAGGGGATGTAACATTAGCTTAGTTAAACTCTCTAATCAAGCCCTTATCCTTAAAAGATTATGGTGGATATTGGGAGACAAAAAATCTCTATGGATTAGGTGGATCCATTCTTTCTTTCTCAAAGGTAGATGCATTCGGGAGATAAGTAAGAGTCCTTCTAACTCTTACTTCTTGAACTAGTTATTGCATTTAAAGAACTTAGTTCGAGATGATATCAAGTGCAAAGTTAAAAATAGGTTACTTACCACCTTATGGTTTAACAATTGGTCAAGCCAAGACCCTCTTATCCACAATCTAACCTCATAAATGATCCCTCTCTTCCCTCTGTATACTAAGCTTAGTATACTTATTGATGGTAACTCCTGGAGGTTTCCTATTCGTCTTAGTCTACTGCAACCACAATATTCTCCAAATTCATCCAGATATGATACATTTTATTGGAAGGATCTTCCAACTTTCAAACTATCAAACAAGACTACTATGGATATGCTCAGATTGAGGAATCCAAAAGTTAGCTAGAGTAGAATCATTTGGCACAAAGTTCTCTTATGGCTTGTTATTAGGAATCAACTTAATACTACAGATAGACTTTCTTACCTTGACATAAGTAGAAGTTGTGCTCTATTTTCTACACATAATGAAACTAAAGATCATCTATTTTTCATGTGTTCAGTTTTAAAATGCATTTGGGAATAGGTGAAACTAAAATGCTTATGGATTGGTTCTAATAATTCTATCCCATCATTATTCGTTGGCTAGCTACTCAAGCTTTTCCTAAGACTAATAAAATTGTCCACTTACTGGCCATGGTACTATATGTGCAAACAATTTGGAAAGAAAGGAATGCAGGAAGGTTTGAATCCAAATGTAAAGCCATAGATGCACTTATTTATGGGATTATCAATGGGATTCGAGAAATTATTTTACTGAGGAACCTTACAACTAATTGTAATTCCTCTTTGCTCCTTTCTTTGAACCTCTAATCCGTGTACTACTTACAAAATAGAAATTTGTAGGTTTTTTCAATGTGCTATATCTGTTGTTGATGGTTTTTAATTCATTATTTATTAATTCATTCCTTTTCCTTTTTCAAAAAAAAGAGAAAGAGTTGGTACTTTCCTGAGGAAGATGATTT
>JANQAP020000074.1:2348377-2359482 GCA_026874005.2 Erythroxylum coriaceum
ACACTCTCCAAATCAATTTTCAATACAAATAAACCACAATTCTCAACAAAATCACATTCCATATATCAATTATACCCGGAATGTCAATGAATGCATGTACAATCATTTTAATGTGCAAAATTTCAATATTTACATGTGTGTGCATGCTATATGGTGCATGAGCATTAAATGCGATTTCTAGCTTCTCAATAATCTCTCATATTTACTATTTTGGGCTCAACATGGGTAACGAGATGTTACATTATACCTTTCCATGGTGATATCTGAAGGAAAACCATATCACCAACTGCAAACTCTAATGGTCGTCATCTCTTATCCACATAATTCTTTTGACGATCCTGGGCGGCTTTCATTTTCTCACGGATGACTTTTACTTTTTAAGTGGTAACTTCTATCAATTCGGCTCCTTCGACTTTAGCTGTACCAACCTCATCCCAACATAGAGGTGTCCTACACTTTCTCTCATAAAGTGATTCATATGGTGGCATCCTGATACTTGTTTGATAACTATTGTTATAAGCAAATTCTATCAAAGGCAAGTGACAGTCCCAGCTTCTTTGGAACTCCATCATACATGCTCTCAGCATGTCCTCTAGTGTCTTAATAGTCCTCTTTGACTGACCATTGTTCGCAAGGTTACATGTGCTAAGTTTTACTATTTATAACATTTGTAAATTTCGCAAGTGCACGGGCCGTTTGTATAGTACCTAAGGTATCGATCCCATGAAGAAGCCTATTCTAGTCCTAAAATCTAAGGTCGTACTAAAATTGCAATAATTCAAATCATAATAAACTAATACAGAAATTAATCAATCAACAATTAATTCAAGAATTGAGTTGCAAAAATCTAATTAGGAAAACAAATCACATAAACCAATCCAAACCCTACCTAAAAACTACTGAGTGAGAGAGGGGATTTTGATATGAAATTAACGAAAACTGAATTAATTGTGAAATTATCGACTTAATAAGTCTAGACGGTCCTAGGGTGAATTACTCTCTCTCGAGTTATAATTCTTAACCTTAATTGATAATCCCCAATTTAAATTATGAAATTACGATCTCTTGATTCGTAATTGACTCAAAACCTAAATTAGTTCTAAGCTTGTCTACTAAACTACTAGGAATCTATACTCGATCTCTCGTTACATGACTCTACCTGTTTGATTTAATCCTTTACCTATCAATTCACCTAACTCTTGTTAGCCTAAATTGATTATTTTCACTTAGCTTACCCTTTCAGTTTATTGCCAAGTTATTAAGAACAGGAATTAAATCACAAGTAAATTAATAAAAGCCCAATCAATCCAAATTTTATTAATCTTAAAAATCAAGATCCAAAGGTGAGTATAAACACAAACTCAGCATTCAACACAATATATTCTCAACACCTATTTCAATTCTACATATGAATAAAACTTAAATCAATGGAAAATATGTTGGGAACGGAGTTGGGGAGGCAGTGATAGCGAGAAACCACCTGTTCTGGGAAGTACATCATGTCAAGCTCTTCTTTATGTCTTTTTTCCTTTGTTTCCTTCCTCAATCGCTTGATTTCTCTCTAATTTTTTTTTCAGAATTGGATGATGCAATTACTCTCTTTTTTAGACTCTCCAGCTGCTACCTCTAACTTGTAATGTTATATTTATACTTTTAAGGCTCTAGGTCAAAGTTGGGGTCGAAACGGTCTAAAAAATTTTATAAAACTTAAGTTTTTCTGTCAGCTCGATGCAGGCTAAGATCGTGGCCCTGCCTGCCACGATCGTGGATAAGGCCTTAACCTTTCTGTCATAATCGTGGCCTAATGTGCACAATTGTGGCCTATGGTTTTAAACCAAAACCCCTTGAGTCTTCGCCGTTCTTCCCTATTTATCCTGAAACACTAACAAATGCATCATAATACCTCAAAAATATAACATTTAAGCTCAAAGATTTAATCTAACCCATAAAAACACTAAAACAAACAAACATAATTATACCCTAAATGCATCCACACCACTCAAATTCACACTAAATAAATAACAAATTCAACCCTAAAACACATGCAATTACACAACTATCAACATCCCCATACTTAAACATTTGCTTGTCCTCAAGCAAACAAAACAACAAAAACACGTAAACACACAATTCAATAATGAGGTAATGGCTTTGACTTCGTGAAATAAATTTAATCTAGAACACAATCATTCAATTATGTCAAACCATTAACAAACAAAATATGTGTCTAAGGGCTTGAACTAAATATATAACTTAATCGAGACCTAAGTGTTAACTTATTTACCCTTTTCAATTGTACCCACACATCAATAATTTTTCAGTTCCTCAGACTTTGTAACTGTTCCTACGTACATTTTCATGAAAATTCGAGCTTATTACAAATCTGGTAGTTTTTTTATTTAAAACATAATTTTTAAAAAAAATCCAGACTTAGTCTTTTACCTGGAGGCAAACATTTATGATAAATGTCGATCCAGTTACTCAACTAAGTCATTTTATTAAATAGCTTGGTTGAAATGTCATTATAGCCTTTTTACGCGAAGGCACACATTTGTGATGTGTGTTAATTCGGTTACTTAACTACATCACATTTTCAATTGACTACTAGCTCTATTCATAACCCGATCGTCAACAAAATAGTGATTTACTAACAAAATACTTTTTTTTATTGCCTACCTTGTTGATTTTTGCTATTCATTTTCATGAAAAATGCTAGTTAAACTACTTATCCTAAAAGACCTCAAATTATAAATGAATGTGACAATCTAGAGGGTGCTAAATTTACACTAACTCCTAATTAGGTTGTATATTCATCCAAAGGCCCCTTAATTCACTAATTTCGTAGGCTAATGATTATTCACAACCTAACAGACTATGTTCAAAAAAAAAAAAACTCAATCTAAGCTATTGACACATTCATACAGTTTACAAAATGCAACGTAACACTATCATACCATATGCAAAATCACACTCAAGGTAAAAACACACAACCCTCCCCACACTTAAACAACACATTATCCTCAATATGAGAAGGGTACACAAACACATCAGGGGGAAATAAAACACAATATACAAAAAACATAAGAATAAAATACTAACAAAAATGAAAAGAAAAGGGTTAGAACACGAAACCGTTTATGGTGATAGAGGTGGTGATAGCGATAGTGTTGAGACCAAATTTGCTTGACATCGAGAGTGTTTCCCTATCTTATAAGTGATTCAAGAGAGTAAAAAAATTAGCAATCCAAATCGTTCCAAATCATTCAAACTTATTTAAGAATTTAAAACAAACCTAACCACACAACAATTTAAATCTAACTACTAAATGTTCTAATTTATGGTCATTAGCTTGACTTTCATCCTTTAAAACTCATCCAGGATCAATTATGAGCGGCTTGCTTCCACCTTTATTGCTCAACATCAGTTTTTTGGCCTATGAGTAATCTATAAATTGCAAAATGATCAGAAAGACAATATTAATAAGGTTGAGAAAACCAATTAATTTCATTAATGTCCTTCTCATTAACAAACTGTCAATAAAATAGGGAATAACAAAACTCCCTGAATCTTCCATGGAATCCAACAGTTTGTCCTGTACGAAGGCAAATTGCTCTCCTTCTTCCTTAATCACCTTTGTTTCCTCAGCTTTTTCTGCTTCCCGAACAGAGACTTCCATACTTTCTTCAAACTCGATGTCTGTTGTCATCTGTTCTTTGTCCTCTTGTTCTTCAGAAGATTTGAACAAATCAACTATCCTGAATGAGCTACTATCCTTTGAATTCTTAAATAGATCATTCATGTTGAATGTCTCTTCATCATCATCAATCCAAAGGGTAGGGTTCTTTGCACGGACATCTATCCTAGATTTTTCGATGTTCAAGCATAGTGTACTAAGATCTGGCAGATAGTATAAGGGGTTTCCATCCTTTCCTTCATCCTTTTTCTTAAGTTCTTGGTCTTCTATAAGGTCAGGATTAGCTTGATTTCTCGCTGGTTCTTCTAGCTCTACCCTATTCCTAAGTGTGATAGCCTGACATGGCTCTATTGAATTTACTTTCATACTGCACAGATAGTTTTCCACACTGTGCTTAAAAAATTCCCTAGAAAGCTGGCCTATTCGAACCTCTAAATTGTGAATAGAAGATGCATATCTTCTTTTACTTGTTCAAACTTCTTTTCCAATCTCTTTTAGTTCTTTTCCATATCCGTGAGCTTATCCATAATTTTTTCCAACTTGGAATTCCATGAACTTGATTCATCATATTGAAATTCGAATAGGTCTTGATGTCCTAAATGATTCCCTACATTATTGGACCAATAAAAATTGGGGTGGTTCTGCCATCCTAGAGTGTACATGTTCTAATAAGGAACATTATTTCCCTAACCATGTTGTGCTTCATTGTAACTCTCAAAAGTTCCTTACTCCCTATAATATCTATCTTCCATCATTGTGCTTCATTGTAACTCTCAAAAGTTCCTTGCTCCCTATAATATCTATCTTTCATCGTTGTTCTTTTCCATTTCTTCTTGCAATATAGCTCTTCAGATGTCTCATTTCTCATTCTATGATGTCTTGCTGTATCTCTACTTTACACCTGAAATTTTTTTTAAAACAAAAAAGATAGTGAAAAAGCTTTAGATTAAAGAACTAAACTAATCGCCTCCCCGACAACGGTGCCAAAAACTTATTCGCAAGGTTACACGCACTAAGTTTACTATTTATAACCTTGGTAAATTTCGGAAGCGCAAGGGTCGTTCGTATAGTACCTAAGGTATCAATCCCACGAGGAAGCCTAATCTAGTTCTAAAATCTAAGGTTGTACTAAAATTACAATAGTTCAAATCAAAATTAACCAATACAAAAATAAATTAATCAACAATTAATTCAAGAATTGAGTTGCAAAAATCTAATTAAGAAAACAAATCACAGAAACCAATCCAAACCCTACCTAGAAACTATCGAGTGAGAGAAAGGAGATTTTGATCCGAAATTAGCGAAAACTAAATTAGTTGTGAAATTATCAACTTAATGGGTCTAGACGGTCCTAGGGTGAATTACTCTCTCTTGAGTTATAATTCTTAACCCTAATTGATAATCCCCAATTTAAATTATGGAATTGTGATCTCTCGATTTGCAATTGACCCAAAACCTAAATTAGTTCTAAAATTGTCTACTAACCTACCGGGAATCTATGCTCGATCTGTCATTACACGACTTTACCGGTTTGATTTAATCCTTTACCTATCGATTCACCTAATTCTCGTTAGCCTAAATTGATTACTTTCACTTAGTCACCCTCTCAGTCTATTGCCAAGTTATTAAGAACAGGAATTAAATCACAAGTAAATTAATAAAAATGCAATCAACACAAATTTTATTAATCTCAAAAATCAAGATCCAAAGGTGAGTATAAACACAAACTCAACATTCAACACAATATATTCTCAACACCTATTTCAATTCTATACATGAATAAAATTGAAATCAATGGAAAATACGTCAGGAACAAAGTTGGGGAGGCAGCAACAGCGGGAAATCACTTGTTCCAGGAAGTACATTGCATCAAGCTCTTCTTCGTGTCTCTCTTCTTTTATCTCCTTCCTCAATCGCTCGATTTCTCTCTAGTTTATTTTTTCAGAATAAGATGATGTGATTGCTCTCTTTTTCAGACTCTCCAGCTGCTACCTCTGACTTGTAATGTTTTATTTATACTTTTAGGGCTCTAGGTCAAAGTTGGGGTCGAAACGGTCCAAAAAATCTTGCGAAACTTGAGTTTTTCTGTCAGTTTGATGTAGGCCATGATCTTGGCCAATGCCTTAACCTTTCTGTCACGATTGTGGCCCAATATGCACGATCGTGGCTTGACTTGGAGGTTTTCTGTCACGATCGTAGCCTGCTGTGCACAATTGTAACCTATGGCTTTGGGCCAAAACTCCTCGAATCTTCGTTGTTCTTCCCCGTTTATCCTGAAACACTAACAAACACATCACAACACCTCAAAAATATAACATTTTAGCTCAAAGACTTAATCTAACCCATAAAAACACTAAAACACACAAACTAACATAATTACACCCTAAATGCACCCACACCACTTAAATGCACACTAAATAAATAACAAATTCAACTCTAAAACATATGCAATTACACAACTATCAACCATTATTCTAGGGGTGAAAAGTAGTACTAAACTTCAATTTAGTCCCTAAAGATTCCTAGAATTTTGGCCAAAATCAGGAGGTAAATCTTGGATCCTTATCTGATATTATAGAAATTGACACCTCGTGCAGCTTCATAATCTCTTCAATATACATCTTTGCTAACCTGTCGAACGAGTAGGTTATGTGGATAGGTAGAAAATGAACAGACTTCATCAATATGTCCACTATAACCCAAATAGCATCGTGACCCTTTAATGTACAAGGTAGTCCAACTACAAAGTCCATTGTCACGTGCTTTCACTTCTAATCTGAAATGGGTAAAGACTGTAACATAGCTGTTGGCTTCTGATGCTCTGCCTTTATTTGTTGATAGGGAAGACATCTGGCCCCAAATTCTGCTATCTCCCTCTTCATCCCTGGCTACCAATAGCTTTCTTTAAGAGTTCAATACATCTTGGTGCTACCAGGATGTGTAGCATAAGTTGAACTGTGAGCTTCTTCCAAGATAGCTCGCCTAAGATCTTGATCATTCGGTACACACACTCTATTTCTGAAGATTATCAACTCGTCTTCTCTTAGTCAGAACCCCTCATCCTCTTTGGATGGTAATTTCTCTTGAATGACCTTTAACTCGGGATCTTCAGCCTATGACTTCAAACCATGCTAGCAATGTCCCATCATCCTTAGCCACTGAGAGTCCAACCCCAAGGCTCCGTATACTCATCAAATAAGTCATATAAGGATTTTTCCTGACAGTTACCACCGAATAAGACTTATGACTCAGTACATCGGCTACCACATTTATTTTTTCCAGGTGATAGTCAATTACTAAATCATAATCCTTAATTAATTCCAACCATCTCCTTTGTCTAAGGTTTAGCTCCTTTTGTGTATTAGGTACTTTAGACTCTTGTGATCAGTGTATATATGACAAGTCTCCCCATAAAGATAGTTTCTCTAAATCTTTAGTGCAAACACCACCGCTGTAAGGTCCAAATCATGAGTAGGATAATTTAGTTTGTGCTTCTTCAGCTGTCTAGAAGCATATGCGATCACTTGGCCGGCCTGCATAAGTACACAACTAAGTCCCTAACGATTGGCATCACTGTATACTTCATACCTAACTCTTTGGTAGGTAGAGCAAGCAGTGGCGCAGAAGTCATTAGCTTTTTCAATTCTTGAAAACTTGCCTCACATTTATCATCCCACTAAAAATTTACCCCCTTTCAGGTAAGCCTCGATAAAGGGGCTGCAAGTACTGAAAAACCCTCAACAAATCTTCGATAATAACCAGCTAACCTTAGAAAGCTGTGAACTTCTGTCACATTCTTGGGCTATTCCCACTTAAGTATAACTTCCACTTTTTTTGAGTCCACATAAATACCTTCTCCTGATACCACATGCCCGAAAAATCCTATCTCCTTTAACCAAAATTCAAACTTTGAAAACTTCATGTATAACTGTCTTTCTCAAAATATTTGCAGCACAATCCGGAGATGTCTAGTATGCTCCTCGCTATCCTCAGAATAAATCAGTAGGTCATTAATGAAGACTATGACAAACTGATCTAAATAAGGATGGAACACCCTATTCATGAGATCCATAAATGCTGAAGATGCATTTGTTAATCTGAACGGCATCAGCAAAAATTCATAGTGTCCATACCTCGTTCAGAAAGCAGTCTTGTGCACATCACTTTCAACAATCTTCAACTGATGGTACCTGGACCTTAGATATATCTTTGAGAATACTATAACTCCTCTTAACTGATCAAACAAGTCATCAATCCTGGGGAGTGGATATTTATTTTTACTGGTAACCCTATTTAGCTACCGATAATCAACACATAAACGGAGGGTCCTATCTTTCTTCTTAACAAATAGTACTGGTGCTCCCCACAGTGAATGACTTGGTCTACTTAAACCCTTTTCCAATAACTTTTGCAATTGTACCTTCAACTCTTTCAATTCAGCTGGTGCCATGCGATAGGGTGGTAAAGATATCAGTGTTGTCTCCGGGACCAAGTCAATAGTAAAATCAAACTCCCGATTAGGTGGTAATCCAGGTAACTCCTTCGGAAAGACATCAGGGAACTTACATACAATAGGAACATCTCCAAATTTGATCCTCTGTGTCAAAGTGTCAATCACATATTTGAGGTATGCCTGGCATCTCTGACGAACCAACTTCTTAGCCTTAACCACCGATATCAAATAGCTTGGGAACACCCATCGGTCACCATTAAATTTAATCAGGACTCGACCCTGAGTGTCAAACTCCACCTCTTTCTTATAACAACCAACCCTTGCGCAATGCCTCTCTAACTTGTCAATCCCTACTATCACCTCAAAATCCTAGAGATCGATGGGAATAAGATTTGCCTCTAACATAGCATCACCAACCTTTATCTCATAGGCCGTATATACTTCATCAAAAACCATTTGCTCTCCAAGAGGAGTGACTATAATGAGAGGGGGATCTAACGGCTTTAGCACTGTGTTTCTCTGGCTTAGGTCGCAAAGGTTTAACCTTGAGACGACTTCCCCTTCCTCGTCCAACCATTTTATCACTATAGAATCAAAGAAAAAGACGTTTAATAAAATAGATCGGACTAAGCCTGGCTTATCCGATGTCCTTTACACCCCAAGGAATGTCGAGAAGTACTCTTACCAAGTTCGAAATCATTCGACTGTTAAGGACGTCAACTTAACGATCTGAGACTCAACTTCTCGACCAAAGACCGTCGACACCCAAACTCAACTCCTAAGGCTCATGAATCTTTTGAAAACTTTCATAAAAACCTTACTCAGATACAAATTTAATTGTCACAACCTAGAACCATATCAGGCACATGACAACCGCCGTATACCCAGGCTAAGGACACTCACGGTACCCTTAACCTGACTATGTAAGGCTAACTAGATATCTTTAAAAACATTTGGACAATATAAAAGGTTCACACTTAAGGTTATTTACAAAACATAAGAAAATCAAGAGTTAATTTACAAAATTTTAAAGCATATCAACATAATCATGAGCCATTATACAACAAAAGTACAAAACAGAGACTCTCCATGTGTGGTAAAACCCAAAAAATGTCAAAAGACCGCACGATCTACTCAGAACTTCAAACTCACCAAATTAACCTGCATGCTTGGAAAGTAGAGGGGGTGAGTACACTAAGTACTCAGTGAGCAGGAAAGACATATATCACAAATAGAGCCTGGTACATACCAAAACGGTCTAAATAACCGAAGGATGGTTTTACGCATCTAACATACATATAACAACCTATGAAGTGAACATACATGACATAGAAACACATAGACCTCGTCTATGACTCATGCCATACTGATTAGGAACTACATAGGCCTAGCCTATTAATCACTCATTCAGTGAACATAGGTTCCAATTTCAGTACACATAAGCAGAAAAGCATCATATGTAAAAATCAAATCTCTTAAGGAAGCTAAATATCAGAATAATCGAAAACAATTCTGTGTGTCACTACTAGTCGGTCAAATATTGTGCACACCCATCGAATCCTGGTGTTGGCTCGACTTTCATCTACGGTTGACAAGAACATCATGACCCTAGGTGATGACCTCGTTGGTGACCAGATCTCTAGGTGTGTAATCACTCGCGTGCCTTGTAGAATGGTGTTGTTACAAGGACTTGACTTTTATGTACCAGCGTCAAGGGTATGGGGGTTGCTTAATCTGTTGTGCCCAGCACACAATTGGCCAATCGTTTTCTCACCAATCATAAAAAAATCATATATAAATATCAAGTACGAAAAATCAAGTAAGGTACCATGTCTTTATTTATCAGTCCAACCGATAAAATAGAACCTTGCCATAGCTCTAGGCCAAAAGAGAATACATTCATGCAACATACGTGAGTCGGTTACTGATATGTAAGTTCCAAAGTATTAGTTCATGCAGTGAAAATCAACGTTTGAAATTCGAATGCAAAGATATTCAAAAATGTAGTTTCAGAAAATAAAACATTGTCCTTTGCACTTCAATTGTACATTTGTTGAAAACAATATCATTCCTCAAAATATGAAATAAAAGCATCAGTTTCACTACAAGTGCAAAGAGTTATTCAAAATAATGTCATTTATTAAATACATAAGTATACTAGAATTTACTTGAGAATCAATTCTACTATGCATTACCTAAGTTCAAAATTCACATACAAGTCATCATTCATATCTTGGAATGTCCTAATCCCATTTGAGAGATATGTTTTCCCTAACTCACCTAAAAAATGTATACTCCTTTGAATTTAATAATCCTCGTTACGATTTTGTTGATCAATAGCTCCCGAGCCTTTATACATACAATATACAATGTATTACTATTCAAATATGTATCTCATATGTAAAAACCACCATATAAGCGTATAAAACACAAACTTTTGCATTTTCTAAGGCATTTAATGGTAATTTCACATAAAGAAGGGTCTAGAATTTGACTCTTCTTTGACCAAACATGGTGAATTTACCTTTTTGCCCTTAGTTTATGTTAAATTACCATTATACCCTTCAAACTTTCCTAAATTTGCAATTAAGCCCAAAATTTAAGAATGACCAAAACTTTTATTTTCTTTTTGGTCCTCGGACTTTTGCAAATTATAATTAAGCCCCTTAACTTTATAAAATTACATATTGATCCTCCAAGAATTGAAAAATTACATTTATCTTATAATAATTTGCAAATAAGCCCTTATGTACATCAACTTTTCCAATCAAGCTTTTTAAATATCCAATAAGTCTATAAATCATGTATAAACAAGTCCAATGTAACGTTTTCTTCTTACTTTAATTTAATATTTTATTATTTATAATTTAAATTTATATGTCTAATAATATATTTTTATGAAATATTTTATTTACTAAATTTATTTTATTTATATTTTCTTATTTTAATTTAGTATTT
>JANQAP020000074.1:2359582-2381722 GCA_026874005.2 Erythroxylum coriaceum
TAACATTAACATAATGATTAACTCCACAACATAAATCCATAAAGATCTCATAATTAATTTAAATCATGCTTATTCATGAAGAAAAAAATTCGGGGCCCAACAATGAGTAAAGGATCTATGGATAAGATAAATATCGAAAAGTTTATTTCTAATCATAATTAAACCTTCCATTTTTTATTTTCTTTGTATAGTCAAGATTGCAGTAGAATAAGTATTTAAGTATTAAATTAAGTATTAAAGGATGGCTTTGGTTTACTATAGTCATCAACATCTTGTTTTAACTCGGTAGAAACAAAAAGCTTTTCCTAACGATTCTCTCAAATAGAAATAAAGAACAAAGTAACTAGAAAGATTATTAAAATCCCTCTCGCATCTAGAGGGATCATCTAGAAAGCGCGTTGTTTTGAATGCATTAAGATAGCGAAAGGCAAATATAGATGTCATGGGTCCAATTTTTTTTCACTTACGCCTTATAGCTGGATGTATTTCCATATTCCATGAAGGAGCTTAATGAAATCAAAGTTTCATATTCGGTTTTGAATTAGAGATGTTAAAGATGATGAATCAACATCGACTATAACTCCTAGCCTTCCAAGCTAATGATGCTCGATTCTCGCTACCTGCTTTATTCATATCCACCAGAAATTCCCTCTGCCCCTACTATACTCTAGTTGGTAGTTTCCACCGCCTGTCTAGGGTTGAGCCCTGGGATTTGACGACGGACTTAAAAAGCCACCTACAGACACCACATATGAAATTGAGCAAAATTTTGCAAAGAAATAACCCACTTCTTTCTTGAGAAGAGACGCGAAACATGCTCCCCTTCATTTTAGAAGTTGTTTATATTTCTACATCTGTTTCTTCCTCCCTTTCTTCTATTTATGAGGTTTCTTGCAATTTTTTAGTAAAAATAGGTGACGATATTCTGCCTAAAGAGTAGACACAGGTAATAAATAAGCTAATACTAAAGATTCGAGCCATAACATTTCTCAATTCTGACACAAGGTACCAAAGATTTGATTGAAGAAAAAAACCATATCCATGGAACTGAAA
This sequence comes from Erythroxylum coriaceum, assembly GCA_026874005.2. Taxonomy (NCBI): domain Eukaryota; kingdom Viridiplantae; phylum Streptophyta; class Magnoliopsida; order Malpighiales; family Erythroxylaceae; genus Erythroxylum; species Erythroxylum coriaceum. The sequence goes on from JANQAP020000074.1 coordinate 2,360,636, forward strand.
CCGAGATAAATAGATCCATCGATAAGATATAGTTATTTCAGATCAGATTATATTTCTTTGATGCATTGTTGTTAATATGAATGTGTTAAGAATATACACGATGACAAAAATAAAGAAAATAATTCATTCAATTTAAATTAAAAATCTCACCATCACTAATACTCTAACTATATACTACAATACTATAAACAACACTATATATAATAATATAAAGTACAATATTATAATATTCAATTCAAATTAGCAAAAGCAATTTCTCCTTACATAATATGGATTCCAAACATTCATGATCTGGATGTGAATGAGTCGAATTACTTATCCCTCGGTCTATTAGTGAACTATCTCTCCAGGGATTGTGAAAGATGTTTCACTGACACTCGTATTTTCAATAGGACCAAGACTATCTATTGATTCACCTAGCCTATACTTGTATTCTAATTCCACCTTGGATAATATTGAACGGAATTGCCATTTTTTCATAGAGGTTTTTTGTCGTTATTTAATTTACATCAAAATATAAATAGATGAATAGTCATTTGATGCAAAATTCATTGAAATATTTCATTTACTTCCTGAATACGCATATAGTGTCCAATCACTAAGAGTATTCACTAATATAACTAAACAAAAAGTGGGTATTGAAAAAAAAAGTTTCTCTTTTCTTTTTGTAAGAACCCAAAGCATCCCTTCACTATATAAAATTATATACTATATATCATTATTTTTTAATTTTTAAAATTCTAACTAAACTTGAATAATTCTAACTATTAGTAATAATTCTAAATACTAAATATTAGAATAATTCTCAATCTAAATAGAACTTAAATAAAACATACATTTGTCATGTTGTGCCAAATTCGTATTGAGAAAAAAATATTGTTGGATTTAATCTGACATGTGGGTATATATATATGTGTATATATATATATATATAGATATATAAATATATATATAATAATTCTCAATCTAAATAGAACTTAAATAAAACATACATTTGTCATGTTGTGTCAAATTCGCATTGAGAAAAAAAATATTGTTGGATATAATCTGACATATGGGTACATGTATGTATGTATGTATGTATGTATGTATGTATATGTATATATATATATATATATATAATATACGAATTAATTGTATATTATGAGCTATCATAAGGTTAAGCTCGGTTAAAGTGATCAATTAAGATTAAATGCTTTAGGCTATATGACATCTAATAAAATATGAGCTTTAATATGTAAAGATCCAATAATCTAATTTCCAATTTACGAGAAGCTAAAAAGACCTCGATGTTTTTCTTTCTGCTTCTTGGAGGGATGCGTTTTAGGACGTTATGACCAACTGTTGTATGATCTGATGAGTTCGCTCAATGAGATTGAAAAACCGTAGGGGGTGGTAGTTTCACAAACTTTCCGATTTGTTCCTAGCAAACAAATAAAATCAGAAAAATTAAAAGAACCAAAAATAAATCAACACCGAAAATTTGGTAACGTAGTTCGACACTCCTTGCCTACGTTTGCGGGGCCCTCACCCAGCTTAATCACTTTCACCGAAGTACAATAGATTTATCCAAGACTTTCCTGAGCCGACACCACTCAACCCTTGACACTATCTCTCAACCTTACTTTCCGTGAAAGAATTTCACATCCAATAACACGACCGACTCGTGTTAACCTCAACAAAGGATTTTCTCAACAGTATTTGATAATAAAGATATGAAATAATCAACTCAAGTTATTAAATAATAACCAACATAAACAAAGATAACACTTGAGATAAAAAGTAACTCTAAATATGTCGCTTCATCAACAAAAGAATGGAAAGTTGACCACCGAAAGATTTGTAGTGAGGCTTCAATATCTTCACTAAAAATCCTTGGAGCATAAAATGTTTATACCAACATGCTTAGCGTCCCATCCGAATTCAGCAAAGCTGCCACTCTCGTACAAGACGTTCTCCAAGTTGTGGATGTTCTCTTTTTCGTAAATCCAATACACAGAGAGAGCTTGGTGGCCTTAAATAACCATGTAACTGCCCAAAACCAGTTCGTCCTCGTAGCCACTAAAATCACAGTAAAAAGGGCACACCCAAGGTCCTCGCCCACTAAACTGTTTTATATCAAAAAAACCACGCAAGATGCCCTTCTACTATAGATAGAGCCATGCACACATTAACTAGCAAAAGCCCTTCATAAACACGCAAACTTCACTCACTTTTTTTGCTAGTCTTATATGTTATTCACCAAAGGACCACAGCATATATTTCTGCCGCAAATCTAATGTCTTCAATATCTCTTATGACAGCTAGACTTAAGACACGAACCCTTTTAATTCACAAAAAAAAAAACTTGCGGCAATCTATCCAGCCACAACACCTACGCATCTTTTCTTTTCTCACCTAAAAAAAGCACCTTCGTAACTCACTATTATGTAAAACAATTTTGTTGATCCTTATCCCAAAAAATTTGGCAGTACATATATGAAGCACAAACATGATAATGATAGACTCCCACTTTATATAGAATTCTTTTTCAGATATAAGTATAACAACTACATCACTTTGAGTCCAAATCCAATTAATATCTTATATGTCCAATTAATAAATAAGATGCCAAAATAAAAAAAAAGATATATATCATATATCTAACAGAGATCACTAGTTATCATCGTATATGATGAAATACAATGTGTTTTAGTTCCATTTTTTCCTAAAATATGTGATACAAGACAAGGATTAATAATTTTATAATATCTACTTATTTTTAAGTTCAATTCTATATTCTAATTTAAAACTAAAAAATTTAAATTAACACTATATGTTACAAATAAGTTTATAAAAAATAGTCACTCTATTAATTATGAAAAAAATTACATATTTCTTAAACTCCTCAAATTTTATATAATTAAAAGGAATGATCATTTTGTCTTTAGAAGAAGAAATTTTATTCATAAAATTGATTTATATTTAATTATTGTAAAATAAGAAATTGATTTTTTGTTTTATATATATAACTAATTTTTAAATTTTTTTAATTTAGTGATTAATTTTTTAAAATTTGTATAATTCAGATCAAAAGATTGTTTTTGTTGATATAATATATATGTTAAATGTAACGTTATCCATCTATTAACCACATCAACAAAAATAATATTTTGATCTGATTCAAGTGAATCTAAAAAACTTAATCACTAACTTTAAAATTTATAAAACTTAGCACAAAATTAAAAAATTCTCGTTAAGATTAACCAATATTATCTCATATATATATATATGTACACAAAACTACCATACGTAATAACTTTTTAATTATTTTTGCATATTGACTGGACATGATTATATAAAGGAAACGATCGAGGGGATTCTAAGGGGCCCATTTTATAGTAAACCAAGCTCATTTTGTACTCCGCATCGCCGCAGCCAATAAGAAACACGAGGTGAAGTCATCCACCCAATTAGTTTCATCCACGTGGATCATCCACGTAGCTTATCTGTCTTCCTTTTTATACCTCACATAAGTAGAGCTGAACTTGACCGTTAAATATCCGGCGGTTGTTTCCGTTATTCCCACGGTTGATCCGTTACCTCATTCGTCGTCAATCCCATTCCCACCCTGTTTGCAGCTTCGTTTACTTGTTCCGTTAGCTGAAAAAGAGACAGACTCGAAACTCGAGTGTGGAATCGCCGGGTCGTTCGTGGCCGCCGGCGACATGGAATCACACGGTGCGGGATTTCGCCGAGTGTTAGTCTTGGCATTTTGCGTTGCCGGAATTTGGTCAGCTTATATCTACCAAGGAGTTCTCCAAGAGACTCTGTAAGTTACTAAAATATTGGCCTTGATTTTGAAATTGCCGAGTGATCTAGGGCTTAATATGATCATGATGAATTTACCGAAAGATCATGATGATGGTAAAAAATGCGTGCTTCTTGTTGTTTTGGAAATAGATCTACAAAGCGATTTGGTCCAGATGGAAAGAGGTTCGAGCATTTAGCGTTCCTAAATCTGGCTCAAAACGTTGTGTGCTTGATTTGGTCTTATATAAGTAAGTTTTGTAGAAGCTTGAAATTTAACTATTTATTTATTGTGGTGTATGGAACTGAAACTGTCTTCTTTCTGATGCCTAGTGATAAAGATTTGGTCCAGAAGCAGTGGAGGTGGTGGGGCTCCGTGGTGGACTTACTGGAGTGCCGGCATTACCAATACGATTGGTCCGGCAATGGGGATTGAAGCTTTGAAATATATCAGCTATCCAGCTCAGGTTTGTTGATGAATAAATCCAGTGTTGTTTTTGTTTGTGTATTGTAAAGAGTGATGTTTTTGGGAATCCTTGGTTTTGATAATGTTGTACAACTATTCATCTGTTGATATGTTAGGCTGTTTAGGTCCTACAAGTGTGTGGTCGTTCTAAGATGGTTTGTAATCGTTATGGTCTTGGTTTATTAGCTTTTTTTTTTTTCAGTGCAACTGGTCTATTCTGATTTTAATCCTGATTTTGGTGCCTTCAGGTCCTGGCAAAGTCCTCAAAAATGATTCCAGGTGCGGGTTGTCAATTTTGGTTGTGTAGCTTCGTAATATTAATAGGAAGTCAAGCTTGCTTTCGTATAGGCAATGGCCATTTGTGGATATTTTGTGTTAATTTAGTGTTTTGAGTTAAAATTTCTTGCTTGCTGTTTTTTAACTACATGGCGTTTGCAAGAAATGGTGTTGACTTCCATTTTATCTGTTGGTGGTTCTTTCTTTCTCTATATGCTTTTTGTAGCTCAAGCAAGCATATTTTGGGATTTTTATCCAGTGTTTCATGCTATTACTGCACATGCATTCTTTGTTTTCTAGTTAAAATTAGTGGCCATTGATATCCTTTACGAAGTGATCTCTACTCTTTCCGAGATCTAAATCAGCAATGTAAAATGCTAGTTGTAATACAAGTTCAACTCGTCGTTCTCTTTCTAATTCTACATTCTGTTTTTTTGTTAGAGTTAATACTTGATAGTGCCTGTTCAGTGCTTGTGCTGAGTCTATTATTCATCCAAAACAAGAACTCACCAGCCATGATCTCATTTACTGATGAATCATTCATATCTTTGCAGTCATGTTGATGGGCACTCTGGTTTATGGTATAAGATACTCCTTTAATGAGTATATATGTACTTTTCTTGTTGCCGGCGGGGTATCAACATTTGCACTTCTGAAGGTTAGGCATATACCTGAAGGTTATTTGACTTAGAATGCTGTATTATAAAGATGGACCTCCAGTTACAGTTCTGATTCATGTACTCACGTACCCTACCCTGATTGCAGACCAGTTCAAAAACCATTAGCAAGCTGGCACATCCAAATGCACCCCTTGGATATGGACTTTGCTTCTTGAATCTTGCATTTGACGGATTTACAAATGCTACTCAGGATTCCCTCACTGCAAGGTATGCTTCATTTTACACTTATTTGCTATTTATATATCTGTTTATTTTAGTGCAAGATTTTCTTCCCCAGTTTCTTATATTGTTCTCACTTACAATGGGAAAAGATTTAGAATATCCCGTCTGTATGATGTTTTTCATCTTCCTAATTAATGCTCATTATTTTGTCTTTGCTTAGATATCCAAAAACGAGTGCTTGGGATATTATGTTGGGTATGAATATATGGGGTACGATTTACAATATGATCTACATGTTTGGCTTGCCCAAAGGTATTGGGTACGAGGCAGTCCAGTTCTGTAAGCAGCATCCAGAGGCAGGCTGGGACATTTTGCTCTTCTGCCTGTGTGGTGCAGTAGGACAGAACTTCATCTTTTTAACCATTAGCAGATTTGGTTCTCTTGCTAACACCACGATCACCACCACCCGGAAGTTTGTCAGCATCGTGGTTTCATCTTTGCTTAGTGGCAATCCACTTTCGACAAAACAATGGGGATGTGTAATCATGGTCTTCTCTGGATTGTCATACCAGATCTATCTGAAATGGAGAAAGATGCAGAAACCACAGAAGAAGAGAAAGCCTATGTGAAGATCTGTTTTAGAAGGAGGAAGCCAACCATGAAGAGGGACACCGAACTTCATGTCCAACCATTTCCTCATATCCTTTTTTGACTTGTATTGTCATTTGAGTCACTGTTATACTGAAAAGCCACACCTAGTAGAAAGGAAGTGTAAGTGAATAGATATGAGTTTAACCTAGTAAAGCAAAGAAGTACTGCATCTTCACCCATGGCTCTGTCATGTAGGTTTCGTGCTTAGGTGTGAGTGGCTGCGGCATTGATGTGCCATTTTAACATAGCTGAGAAGTCCAATAAAAGATGTTATACACAACTTGTTTCTTTTTATCTGTTAAAAATTTGTTCACAATTTTGCTTGTAAAACTGGTTTTAAACTCTGATGTGTTCGGCAAGTTATTCATCTAATTCTCCAAGTTAGCTTCTCCATCTGACAACTTTAGAAACCTTGGCCTGTTGATTGTCTTGGCACATCATAGATAAGCAAATAAAAATCAGTGCTCTACTCTTAAATATATAGAAATATTCAATATAATTATATACATTTCACAAAATATATAAACGTGGAAAAAATTATAGAATGAAAGAATATGGTATAAAGGATAATATCACCTTTTTCTAATAAAAAAGTAACATTTAATGTAGGTGATATAATTGAGTCTAATATCTAAAGCACCTTCTATTATGAGATTTATGCGTCTTTAAATAAAAATAAAATATCAGTTGATTGTGGACTTAAAAAAGCTAATGGGGAACAACAATAGTTGGATTTATTAAAGATAAAAATCTTGATTATTTTCTTAGTTTATTATAATACAAGAATAAATTTGATCATGTATATTGATGTTTTTGCCATGATATAATAAAAGGTGCTCTTTTATTTGAATTATTTTTTAAAAGTTCCAATAACTTGAACAAAAAAATGTTGTCCACTCTATTATAGATAATATAATTAATTATATATCAGTTAGGCCATATGTAATTAAAGAATTTGTGATGAAAAAGATGTCGTCTGGTAAGTTTTTATAACATATTTTCTACAATTTTATTATAATTATTAAATTAAAATAGAGGTGAATAATAGAGATTGGGGTTGGTAAAAAATCAGTTTCAAATCAAACCGGTTCTGGATAATTCGAACAAAGGTAAAAATTTTATGACCCTAAACTAGTTTGAAAACATTTTTTTTCCAAACTGACCCAGAACTGAACTGGATTGGAAAATACCCAACCCGGTTCGGAACCGATTTGTCCGATTTTAACTAATAACAAAGGGCTATTAAATTGCACCATCTTCTTCCCATCTCTTTTCTCTGTAAAACTAATAAAAAAACTATAGCAAAGAAAGTTAAATTATAGTTGTCTAGTTGAAGTTCAAACCAAACAAATGGTAAGCCTACAACTAAATTCAGAAAAACAAAAATACAACCATCAAATTCAAAGTCTCCAACAAAATTATAGCAAGAAGCCACAAAGGCACAAACAGCACATCAAATCCAAAACTAGTAAACCACATTGTTCATACTACAAGTTCAAATCAAATAAAACATGCAAGAAATAACAAATCCTTCTTCATCAAACTCTTCATATTCTACTCTTCATGTCCCAAAGACTCCATGATTTGAGAAAAAAAATAAAAGATGACATAAGTTAGCTAACATGTATATTACAATCAAAACTTAATACAATAAATTAGAATAAAGTAATGATTTTTTTGAAACAATGATTTTTTTGCCTTTTTAAAATTCAGATCGAACAATTTTAATCGGTTTTAAATGTTCAGTGCTAACCAATTTAAAAAATTCAAACATTTTGTCCGATTAGGTCAACTTAGATTCATATTTGATTTTAATTCGGAAAAAAATTGGTCAACTCAGTTTAAATTCGGTCAAAAAAATTCTAACTCGTATCTGATTTTTTCTAGATCGAACAGGGTCGAGTTATCAATTCGGACAAAATTTTGCCAGGCCTAGTAGAGATTATTTGATAAAAGTACTCTGACATTAAAAAATTTACTGTTAGATTATCAATCAAACAAATTCTACATTAAGTTATAAAAGTAATTAAAGTGTTTTTTATTATATTCATATGAACATAATTTGAGGAAAAAGAATTGATATTTTATTAGTTGAATCTTTTTACTTATACATTTTAATTATTGATTTTATAATTTCTCTATTATATGTTGTGCATAGAATTTTGTAAAAAGAAAACATGTGATGTAGTTGAGATTAATTATATTGACTATATTGATTTTTTGATCAAAGAAGAAAAACCATATGTTGATTTTGATTATAGTGAACTTGAAAAAGTAATTTATAAAGACAATATATTTGTCACGATAAATAAATTAAGAACATATACTCATGACAAGTTATATCTATTTTAAACATGTTTAAAAATTAAAATTATAATATAGTATAATAGAAAATAATTTTATGCATTATTCATTGATAATTATTTAAATTCAATAGAAGTTATTGATGTAGATACTTTAAATGAAAGTTTGGTTTATGACTCTTTAAACAACATTAAATATTTGAATTTTTTTATGATAATCAAATACAACCTACTTCTGAAATTAGAATTATTAGAATTATTATTAGTTGATTATATACATTGGTATATTATTTGTATTTTAATAAAATATTTCATTTCTATATTATATTTTTACTTATAATTTCTACCTCTTATATATTATATACTAAATTTATATAATAACAATAACAATATTCTAATAAAAGTCCAGCTTAGATGTGACATTTGGGGAGGTCCAAAACTACACAATCTTAACCCTAATTGGTAGAGAGACTGTTTTGAATAAACTTACATGAAAAAGAGAAAAAAAAAGAAAAAAGGAAAGAAAAATAGTTGTTAAGAATTGTTATTAAGGAAAAATCAAAAGAAAAATAAAAATATAAAAACTATATATATAAAATAAATAATAAATAATAAAATAAAAATAGAAATAATGAACAATAGACGACACATATTGAAAATAAACAAAGTAAAAATAAAAATAAAAATAGACGTAAAGGATAATAATAATAATAATAATAATAATAATAATAATAATAATAATAATAATAACAAGAAGAAGAAGAAGAAGAAGAAGAAGAAGAAAAAGAAGAAGTAATACAAACTTTGTTGTATTAATTTGAGGAAATTGTGAAATGAATTTATCATTTTTAGTTAAACTAAATGCAAATTTTAAAGGCATAATAAAAACAGAAGAAATTTAAGAATATTGATCCATTAAGCACCAATCAGAAGTTTTTTAAAAGTGCAATTCCAAGGTTTTAACATACTAAATTGCATGTAAAATACTCTTTTAAATAAATATCTAACTCATATTGTTTAAATTGAGGATATAACATTATCATTCGACATTTTTGGGATAATCAATTTTAAAGTATTCAACTTTTTGAAATTTTTTCAATTTAGTGCTCAAGTTTTAAAAATTTTCAATTGAGTAATTAACTTTTTGAAAATCTTATTAATTCAGTTCAAAATGTTAGCGATGTGGCCAATAGATGGATATCTTTGTGGTATTCATTAAATATATGAAATCACCAAAAATAAGTTTTTAAACTTAATTGTTGAGGGTTCACAAGATTAATTACTTAATTGAAATATTTAAAAACTTGGGTACTGAATTAAAAAGATTTTAAAAGGTTAGACACCTTGAACATATTATCCCAATATTTTTTGAAGTCAAATTGTTGAATTTACTCTATTCTTCAAATATTACTTGAACTAAAATAAGAGTTAGTTTTTGAGTGATATTATCTTCTATGTTATTTTTGTAACACTCAATTATTATAACTAAAATTTTCTTCACTTGTTTAGTAAAATAAACAATAGTAGGATTATCATTAAATAAAAAGTAACAAAGAGAGATCTAGTGGATACTTATCAAGTTTCTTTTGCATCTCATAAATCAATTGGATACTTATATGATTACCTCTAATGAATCAAAGCATGTTTATAGTATAAAGTACGATTAATCGCAATAATAGATGCTAAATTCAAATAAGATATATTTTAAAAGTATATTAGTTATATAGAAAAGTAGAGTCGTATCTGTAGAGATAAGTTAATTTGTTTTTTATCTGAGGGAGTGTATCCTCTTTTATTCAAATAATCATCGAAATCTGGTTTGTACATAAGGGAAGGAAGCCTTATCTAAAGACAGTAAACCTCAAATATGATGAGGAAATTGTGTTAAAGTGAAGCTAGATGTAATCTGGTGACAACTAGCCATTCTTGCCAAAGAATTTGCCACTGAGTTTGATTCACGAAAGATATGGTGCAAAGACACATTTAAGGTCTGAATCAGTTGGTGTGTTTGATGTAGAAGGTTATTGAAACACCATGGCCAAGCTGACCGATGTTGAAGCATTTCCACTATTGTCTTTGAATCCATCTCTACTTGAATATGATGTAAGCCGAGCTGTTGACATTTCCTTAGTCCATGCAACAAAGCTAAGAGTTCTGCTCGGAAGCTTGTTCCCTGCTTAAGAAAAATACAGCCTGTAGCAATTAAGCTTCCAGAATGATCGCGAATTGCAAATCCTGCTCCTGAGGTGCCTGGGTTTCCTAAACTGGATCCATCAACATTAAGTTTAATATTTGGAAACAATGGTTTTAGCCAGGGTACCACAACCGAGTTCTAGTGAGAGAGCTTTATATGAATAAAATTAAGATTTTGGGGTAAAGAAACTAAACCATAAGCAGTGATTGGATGTCTATAAGTGATGGTATGTAGCAGATCTTGGATGGCCCAAAGAGCTCGAGGAAGGGAGTATTTAATTCCTTCGAACAGAGTCTAATTTCTTAGTTTCCAAAGGGTCCAGCAGACTATGGCTGGAATTAGTTTTGCAATTTCTTGGAGGTAGCCAACCTAGAAGCTGGACCAAAAAGAATCCACCAACGGCTTCAATGCTGTGAAGTCTAGAGAAATCTGCAAAAGTGAAGCATGTGATAACCAAATATTCCAGGCAGTAAAGTAAGTTATGAAACAATGAGAGATTGAATCCTCGTTCTCACAGTGCGGGCATTTGGATGCCATTTGGAAACCAATTTTTCGAAGAATTTCTGGGAAAGGCAGTAATGCATTAAGAAGTCGCCAAACTAGAAAAGAAATTTTTGTTGGAATGTTGCTAGTCTAGAGAAGTCATAAGCTGTTGTCCACATAATGATAACCATGAATGACTTAAAAAACTGATGAGGTGGTGAAATTTCCTGTAGATGATGGTTTCCAAATAATTTTGTCTGGTTCGGAGACAAACTAAAAGACAAAATCTTGCATAAAATTGAAAATTTCATCTAGCAGTAGATCCTACTGCCATTGCTGTGCTATGTGAAAATTACACAGTGACAAATCAAGTACAAATGGCTGCAAATCAGGGAAAAGATCTGCAATTGACCATGTACCTGTCCAGTCATCATGCAAAAAAGAGCAAGAACCATTCTTTACCATAATCCCAGTATTTGAGTTCATCAATTCATTCACTTTAGAAATCTTTTTCGCAGCAAAAGAGCATTGTAAAGATGATGAGTGAACATAGTTGGCCCATAATCTGTCTCGTGTCTTCAATTTCCACCATAGATTACATGAGAATGCCAAAAGAACCGTGTGTATACTTCCAGCCCGAGCCCATTTTCATTTACTAGGCAAGCGAGTTTGTTCCAAGATCGCCAAATATGGCGTTTGGTTATTTCATCGCTACCCCAAAGAAATTTTGAGAGAATCTTCTCAAGGGAATCTACCACAGATTTTGGCAGCTTGAGTGCAGCAAAAATATGGATTGGAATTGAGGAAAGGACATGCTTGATCAGTATAAGGCGGCCTCTGGGTGAGAGAAGCTTTTCTATCCAGCCTAAGACTCGTAGCGTTACTGAATCAATTAGATGTTGAAAATAATGGACACGCAATCGGCCTTTGAATAACTAGCAGCCCAAGTATTTAAATAGAAAACTACCCAGTTGAATACCAAAAAGAGAGGAGATCATATGAATATGGGCCAAAGAACATCTCTTGGAGGCATAAAAGGAGCTTTTACCTTTATTAATAGACTGACCAAAAATCTCCTCATAGTGTGATAGGAATTGGAATAAAGCCAATAAGGATTTTCTAGTTGGCTTGGTAAAGATAATTAAATCGTCTGCAAAAGAAAAATGTGAAATGGGGTAGCTTCTCTTGGCAATGAAAAAGTTTAGATTTCTTCCTTGGACTGGAGAGATTTGAGCCTATGCCCACGAGCCTCTGTAACCAGAATGAATAGATATAGGGAGAGAGGGTCTCTTTGCTTTAGACCTCGTGTTGAAGGAAAAAAAACCTGAGGGAAATCCGTTCATTAAAATTAAAAACCATCAAGCCTTCAAATTATTCATAATGAGTTAAACAAACTGCCCATCAAATCCAAATTTGTACAATAAACATGGCAAAAAATCACAACGAACTATGTCGAAGGCTTTCAACATATCAAATTTGAAAAAAGTACTATGACCGCGAACCTTACGATCTAAATGTTAGAAAAGTTCCCGCGTCGTAATAATATTGTTAACAATGTTTCTTCCTTGTACGAATGTTGTTTGCTCCTCGAATACTAGTTTAGGAAGTAAAGGTTTCATTCGCAAGTAGAGAAATGCGGGTAAAAATTTTATTTAGAAAATTACAGAGACTAATGGGTCTAAAATCAGCAAAGTTCATTGGAGCCTCTTTCTTTGGTATCAAGACTATGGTGGTGCTCGTGACACATCTTGGAATCGGAACCCCTGAAAAAATTCCTGCACTGCAAAGAATAAGTCCTCTGAGATGATACTCCAACAGGATTGGAAAAATTGACATGAGAATCCATCTGGGCCTGGCCCACTTTCCCTATCCATTAAGAATACTGCTTCCTTCACCTCGTCTAAAGAAACTGGCCGCAGAAGTCCAGCATTGTCCTCGGCATTGAGGACTGTTAGAATGAAGTCCAAAAGAGAAGATACTTTGGCGTCATCTAATATGGGCAGTTGAGGCGCAAGCAGAGATTCAAAATGCTGGACAGCTAACTATCTAATCTCATCCATGTTGTCTGTACATTTTCCATTTAAGTTTTTAATACGACCAATGGACAATCTTGCCCGTTTTACTACCACCGAGGAGTGAAAAAATTTGGTGTTTCTATCACCCTCATCCAGCCACCAGATTTTAGCTTTCTGCTTCCAAAAGCTTCCTCCTCCGTTAAGGAGCGGATGTGTACAGCTTGGGCTTGCTTAAAGGCCAATAAGTTATTTTCCAAACCAGAATTTTCATAAGAGAGCTCCATTGACAGTACTTGCATTTAAACTCTTTTGACATTTTTTTGAATATTAACAAAGTGTTCTTTATTCCAGGCTTTGAGAATCCCCTTTAGCCGTTTGAGCTTAAGTGAGAAAAGATGCATACTGTAGCCTACCATGGGTACCTGCCAATTTGATTCAACTACATCTATGAAGCCGGTGCGTTATAGCTACATAGGTTGAAATTTGAAGGGCAAGGGCATGCGTTGAACCTAAAAAGTAACTTTACACAATATTGGGCAGTGATCAGAAGTGGTTTTACTCAGTAAATCCAATGATATATTGGGGAAAGAGGTAACCTAATTAATGTTGAATAAAACTCGGTTTAATTTTTTATGCACACGACCACCATTACGAACTCCTGACCAGGTGAAGTTTCCCCCCATTGTTTACAAATCCACCATTGCACCTTGTTGTATGAAATTACTAAATTCAGACATTGCAAGTAGATCTGGTTGGGATGGGCCTTTGTACTCTTCAAGGGATGATATGACGTTGAAATCTCCCCCAACCAACCACGGCGAGGAATCAATTGTACTTGCAAAACCCAAAAGAGAAGACTAAAGGGACCTGCGTTCCAATCTTGAACATTTTGCATATACTCCTGAGATATAGACTGTGGAAGGGTGCATTGGGTGATTGACTGAAAAATTAACACATTGGTCTGACTCAGAGACTACAACCAAGGAAAAGCCATGCCTCCACAAAGTCCAGATTTTACTATTTGTTGAAGAATAGTAGTCAGAAAAAGTAAAAGTATCACGTAATGAGGAAATCTTGTCAGCCGATAGAAAAGGTTCAAATAAAAATAACAATGAAATTGAATATGTTTGGCATAGTTTTTTTAAGCGATGCACTGAAGCCTTGTTGGCCACACCTCAAATATTCTAGAAAAGTTTAATCATTAAAATGAGGGGGAAGAGCTGGGACCTGGAATAAGACTGGAACTATTTTGTTCTTGTTATAAAGGAGTGGGAGGTGTTGTGTTTTTCCTGGGGCGACCCCTTCGCTTTGGGACTATGAAATTTTGCTCAACTTGAGGATCAGTTTTGTAATCTATTTATGAAGGTAGTGCTAGTTGAAGGTTATTTTTAGGGAGATCTTAAGGTGCCAGATTCAAGTTTTGAGTCTCCACTAGCATTTGTACAGATTGCAGTGAGTGATGAGAAAATGTGCTTGTCAGATGGATTAAAAAATCCTGTAAACCTTGAAGCATCTCCTCTCGGGTTAATGATGGATAAACATTTTGTAGGTTTTTTGGAAGGAGCCTCAAATCATCGATTGGTGCATTAAGGTGACAATTTTTTTTGGGCATGCAAGAGCTGAAATGAGATACAACCCATCTCATATTGCTATTTCTTTTGCAATTTCACAATCCAAAATATGTCCTTAATCAGCAATGCCTTTAGGCATAGAAGTTTCACGATGAACCTCCGGCAGTGGTGTTTGCATCTCGGTGGCAGGATTCATAGGAACAATCGATTTTCCCCAGTCAACAGATCAGGATGAACTTCTATTTGTGTTGAAGTTCCTGTTGGTGCTGTCTGTGGTATTGGAGCTTGCATCTGTAGTTGTGAGGTTCCTGCTTCGGGAAAGCAGTATTCCTTTGAATTCTAGGGTATTCCCACAAAGGGAGTGGGTGCTTTAGGCTGCCATTGTTGTTTGGTGGTATTTCCTTGTTTCCTAGGATTCATTTTAAGCTCAAGGTAGGTAATGTGACAAACAGTTTTAGGATGGTTTACGTGCCAACATTTGGTACAGTACGCTGGCACATTTTAATATTCGATACGTTGCCAAAATCTATCTAATTGACCAATACCAATCCATAATTGATGAGGCCGCTCTTTTAGGACATCTAGTTCGACCTGGAGTCTTGCAACCCCTGGGCTTTTAAGGGTGGTTGTTGCGGTATCCAATCGTAGTGGTGTACCCAACAGAGAAACAATTTTGAAGAGAGCAGATTTTGTAAAAAAATGTACTGGCAACCTTGGGAAAGATATCCATACTGGGACAATTGAGGACTCTTTTTTTACATAGAAATTCGAGGACCACTTGAAGATGTGCATGGTGACATTGCCAATATACCACACAGTTTGAGAATAAAATACGAAGATAATCCTCCTCACTATGAAGTTGTATCAGAATATGGCGATTGTCCAACAGTCCCACCAAGAAGGACGATCGAAGATACAGTGAAGCAAAGTATTTTTACAAATCATGTCCTGAAGGTCGACCCAATTTTGGGTCGTTTTTGTTGTAACCTTGATTAAATTTATCGATGAGTGACCAAACATATGGTATGGTAAGATGTTAGACTTGCTCTGGATCAAAGAACATGGCTGGGAATCCATGGTGTGAGCCCGCTTTCGCCTCATCAACATTTGCTTCATAGGGAGCTTAAGTTTGTAGAGCTAAAGAGGGAGCCTTAGAGGATTGAACAACATCACCGAAAGAACGTTGATGATCGATTGGGAGGCTGGTAACTAATTGTTGCGCGACCGCCATTGGAATTAGGGTAAGGACAGGAAAGCTTTTCTCCCCTGATTATCTGCTTCTGCTACTCTCTCTCACATTAAGCTAACATATAAGCTGATTTATTTCTCTGTTAACCAATAAAATGAGAAGAGGATCTTATAAATTTAAACGAAAATGATTTAACTAAAATAACAAGAGAGCAAAACAAATAAGATTCAACAATATTAGAGTAATCTATATATAAAGGATTAATTTTATTTTTATTCACGCAATAAATACTAATATAAGGATAATATCATATATTTATGAATAAATTAATTATGGTTATTAACAAGTTTTAACAACTTGTCTTTCCTTATATTCATGTTAATTAGAATAAGGTCTTTGATTAATTCTTTTATTAACAAATAAACTTAAATAAGCTCTTAGGAATTTATTTATTAACAATTTACGAAAGAGAGAGATCACTGATTATCATAGTCAACAAATACACAAACTAAATTTATTTAAATTAGATTATACATTCTTATAACATAGATTGAAAACTTGCCCATCATCAATTATACTATTTACCACAAATATTAGAATAATAAAACTTATACAAAATTGACATTCTAATTGGAAAGTAATTATTTGACAATTAGACAAATGTATCATTATTCAATTAATTAAAATAATTATTTCAAGAAATTGTAGAACATATAAAAACATTCAAGAATAATGAATAAAGGAAAACTAAATTAGATCTTACAACTTTTGAAACCAAACTTAAATTATCCTCAAGAAAATAATTAAGTTAGCTATTCGTGATTATGAAGAAAGTGTAGTCCATCATGAAAGAGAAGAGAATTTTGTAATTCCCTTTTCAAGGAAAATCTTCTTATAAATATTATAAAAAAAGGTACCTTATCCTAATCCTTAAAGAGTCTCATATAAGTCGATCTTCCAATATGAATAATACATTTATTCTTATCTCTAAATACAAATATGAATTTGATTTAAAATAGACTTCAATATTTCCCTTCTAGGAATAATATGACAAAACAAATTTAACGACTATTCCTTTTTAGGGTTTAATCTAGTACAATAGAAAGGAACTTTAGCTATGAAAAATGTCATCTTTGTCGCTAAAACTTACTATTAGCAGCGATTTATATTCGTCACCAAATTCTTATAGCAAAAAACTATATGTTACGTTTTCACCAAATTGTTGCTAATTGGTTTTCGCTATAATTAGGTTTCGTAGTGAAAAATTATAGGCGATGTTTTTCTAAATTGTCACTAATAAGTTTTGGCTACGGTTCGTTTTCGTCTCTACAATTTATTAGTTATGTTTCTAAAAACATAGCTAAATCTTTCTTGTAAGCAAGGCTGGAGAGAAGGGGAGAGATTCCTTTAATTACTCTTCAAAAAAATCCCCGGGAATACTATTTTATTAAGGAATAGCCCTATTGGTTTTCACATCAGGTATAGCCATCGTAGCTAATAACTTTTAGCTACAAAAAGAAAGCGTAGCCAAATCTTATTGGCAACATTTTTTAAAACCGTAGCCAAATATTTTTGATGACATTTTGTAATTTTTAATATACATTATAACTAAATATTATATTATATAGATTATAATTATTGGTCACATTTTAAATCGATATTATTGTATGTAATATTTGTAATTTTTTGTTGTATAATTTATTATACAAAAAATTAAAAATTAGAAGCATTGTATATAGAAAATAAAATATCATTAAATATAATCATGTACAAGATGTTAAGTAAAATTTCAAAAATACTTATATAAAAATAAAAAATAAAAATATTAGTTTAATGACTAAGACTCGTTTTCACTTCACAACTTATATAATTCAGGCTAAGTAAAAATTTGACCAACTTTTTAAGCTTGGCCATCTTTTTTCCATTATGTTCTAATTTAGCATGAAGCGATTGGTTGTCCCCTTCACATATTGTGGTCTTGATGAGGATGAAACAGTTGGCTTTAATCCAAACCCAAGACCTTTGATGTAGCTGAATCGTGTACTGCACCTTGTTTCAAATGTCATCTAAATTTGGCTTATTTTCATCAAATATTGATGTTTGCAACAACTCCTACATCTTATTCTAAAATTTAAAAAATAAAATCAATATTCAATTCAAATATTATTAGTTAGTACTACATAAATAAATAAAATTAAAATTTGAACAAATTTTTATACTTACATATATGCGCTTCTTCAGACGTCCAGCCTTCACCTTCTTTATAGTGTGTTAGTTTGTAGATTGTAATCCTATCATACTGTTCTCCATGTAGTTTCTTCTAACTCTGTTTTATGGAAAAAATACAAAACACAATAAATAATTTTGTATTTATTGATATAATTATAACTTGTAAATAAAGAACTTACATGTTCATTTTGCAGGACAACAAATGATTTGGAGCCTTGGTTGTGAGGATTTTTTATTTTTCCTTTATTAACCTTGGCTTTCTCACACTTTTTCTAAATAAAGAAAGGAAATAGTCTTTAAATTATGTAACAAGATTAATATAAGCAAATGTGAAGAGAAAGAAAACGAGTCTTAACGTTGGCAGAGGCCCAATAATCACATATATTGCTCCAATTTTCTGGAGACATCCATTCAAGAACATGTCTTTTGCCTCCTCTTCCAAAGGAAAAGATTTTTAATATTGATGTAATCGATAATGATGATCACTAGCCCTTTGTTTCAATAGTGAAGTCACATAATTGAAAACATCAGAGTTGTTGATATCGACAATATTGAGCTTCATCTGTGAACAACAAGTAAAAGTGAAATTAATATTTAAATAAGTAAAACAATATTGCATATAGTTAAATAAATTGAAAATTTACTGAAACTTTATCCAAAGCATTCTCTAGTAAGCTGTCTTCCTTCAAGTACTTGGCATGCTTAAGGTAAGGCAATTCAGTTCTGGCAACTACCCCCAACTCACTATACAATTTTGTTGATTGAATCTTATCTACAAGGCAACCTTGTAAGGTATCAATATGTATAGACAACTTACTGTTCATTGCAACATTCATTCGTTGCAACTCACAACCTTTAGTTATAACTCTATCTTTTTTTTCTGACATTGATATTGGAACCTGACAACAAATGAATAATGATAAGAAAATACATATTAAACATGTAAATATATATTTGAGCATAAGTCTATTTTGTATATGTTAAAGATTAACAAACTTGCGTATCCCTCTATACTAGTTGAGGCAGATGGAGGTTGTTGCTGAATAGGTTCATTGGTGGATGAAGTCAATTGTTGTTATTGGTTAGGATTTGATTGATCTGGTTATTGTGGGTTAGGAACAACCTCAATACTTACCACCTTCTTCCCTTTGTTTCTACCAGGTGCCATTATGTTGAATATCTATAACTCATATATCAACAATCTGCAATAACATAACTCAAACATTGATAATCTACATTAACATAACTCTAACATAACAATATGCATAAACTGAAGTCAAACATCAATAACCCATATAAACATAACTCAAACATCAATAATATGCATAAATATAAGACAAATATCAACAATTCGTATTAACTTAACGCAAACATCAACAATACACATAAATAACTCAAACATAAAAAATTTGTATAAATATAACTCAAATGTCAATAATACACATAAACATAACTTAAACATCAACAATATGCATAAACATAAACATCAACAACCCGTATTAACATAACTAAAACGTTAATAATTTGTATAAACATAACTCAAACATCAACAATACATTTTAAACACTATAAACAACATTTTTATCACCTTCAATTATCATGATCAAGATCTTAAAAATCATCAACATTAATTACATTATGATTCGACTCTTGATCACTAATATATTCGGCCAAAGTATCATCGTTTTCATATAATTCATCCTCAATATGGTCTTTATCTCTTTCTATGACAAGATTGGCTTGTACTTCATCCACTTGTATTATATTGGGATCATTATCTCTCCTATGAAATGATGATTATCTGCATCTTCTATTTGTATGGCTCCATTATTCAACGTCGATTGAATCTCTTAATATACTTTCATCACCATCTTCACTCATTTGACCATTTTTCCTTTCACAAAAATTGAAGAGATTTTCGTGTTGAAACTTTTAAACGATTTTCCAATTACTATCCAATACAGTGTTATTGAGGTAGAGAACTTTCTTCACTTGATTTGCAAAGACAAAAGGGTCATTGTCATACCATGTCTGACTGACGTTGATGCTAGTAATATTTCCATTCACTTTTATGTCACCAAGATTAAACCATTTTCACTTAAACAGAACAACCATTTTATCCTTTATATAATGCAACTTTATTATTTTTGAGATGATATAGTAGAAGTCAATAAAATCATCTTCATGACATCCTTGAACAATAACCCCACAATTTTGGCTTCTAAGTCAATTGTCTCGAACTTATATGTGAAATCTAACTTCATTAACAATGCAACCTATATATTTTTTGCCAAACATATGAGGCTTATATGCCAAAGCATATAATGCTACTGTCACCTCTTGCATGTTATGGTTATGTAACTGTATCATCTATAAAACAAAATATACTTAGAAGTTAATCTGACATACAAATTGCCATAAGTTTATAATATTCCATCAGTAACTTACTCGAGTCCTAAACATGATAGGAACTTAATCTTATGTCTTTCTTAAACATTACAATCCCTTTGCTTTAAATTAAATCTTTATGCTCTCTATTTAAAAAAGTAAATAGAGATCAAGAAATATAGATTGAACCATAAAATTTAAATATGAAAATTTGAATCAATGTTAATATACATAATCCATATATATATATATCTACTTTCTCACAATTGTTCAAAATATACCAATGCCTAATTTCAAGTTCGTCTTTAGTTAACTCCATATATTTTCTGACACCAAATGACCTTACTTTTTGGGAGAAAACTAATAAGTCACCATTTTGATCAAAATCAAAGTTACGTTTTTGTCTATTGAATCTTGTCTCCATGTCACTTAAGTACATCGAACAAAATATCAAGCATTCATTCACTATATAAGCCTCTGCAACAGACCCTTCAGGTTGAGCTCTATTACGTTCATAGCACTTAAGAGAGCATAAAAACCTAAACAAAATATAAAAGATTAACAATTATTACTAAGTAATAACTTTAGGAAAAAGAGTAAAAGTTAATATAAATTACCTTTCAAAGTGGAACATCTATCGAAATTAAACCAGTCAGTTAAGTTTTCACTTGTATGGTAAGTGAATTGCCAA
>JANQAP020000074.1:2381822-2403078 GCA_026874005.2 Erythroxylum coriaceum
TATATATATGTCTTTAAATAATTATGTCATTAAAATACAACCAACCAATTAGTTGCAAGACATAAACTAACATATGAATTATAAATTATGAGGGCAATTAAAAAAATAATTCTAATTAAGAATCTATGGTTAGGAAATAGGAGCCACAATTGCACTTCCAAACGATAATAAGAAAAAACAAAGATATATATCCTATGCCAAAGAATCATAAAAAAAATCGGAATGCTTGTATGAAAAAAATAAAAAGAATATTGAGAGCTCTATATAATTTATAGTAATTTTAATTTCCTTATGTAATTATTATGCCGATGAGTAATTAATGCAGAAAAATTGTGTATTAAAAAATACAAATTATTTACAAAAATTAATTCACTTGTATACTCTAATTTGAATATTTAGACTTATTTTTTAGAATATAAACTTAAGTTATGGACTTATTCTTAAATTCAAATGATTTAATTTTTAAGTTTGAGCCAAATGACCAGAGTAAACTTGTACAGGCAAAGTTGACAGAGCATGCAACTTATATGAGAAAAATTCTTCCGGTGATTTTATTTCACAAAAATAATAAGCTAATGGTATCAGTGCCGTTGACGAAATAGGCAAGATTATCTTTTTGTCCTTACGGAGTCTCAGCATTTACCACATTACATTAATCAAGGGATCTTATGGAACACTATATAATTTACTATATAATTGAGAATAGATAGCCGAGATGATTCAAAAAGCATACCATTTATGCATGTGTTACTCACAAGGAATGTATAGCCATTATCAAAATCTGGAATTTAATTACTTGATAGAGATAATCAATCCCTTTTTCTTTTGACAGACGTCAAAGATTGTGTAGTTTAAATACTAAATTGAATATTATGTTAAGATAATTAAGGCAGTGAGTTCCTGAATTGTAGTGATTAGAGAAAATCATGCGAGAAGGCAGCCTTACTGTAGAAAAAAATAGTTTTTATTTTCCTTCTGAAGGTTGCTAATTAAGACGTTAATGCCTATAAATACTAGCCTAATAAGACAGGCAGAGAACCACCAACAACGGAAATAGACATTGAAGAAAGAGGAACAGTGATAAGTGGAAACTATGGAAGGGACAGGTTTAGAAAGAGCTACAATGGTACTTCTTGTGGTCTCAACTATGCTGCTTCTGTTTGCTTCAGCACAGACTTCTTTCCTACCCATCGCACCTCAAACTCCAAACTCTCCCATTATTCCTCCTCCAGCCCAAGAGGTCCCTCAACTTCCCATCCCCATTCCCACAACTCCAGAAGGACCTCGTTTGCCACCAACTACACCCCAGTTTCCTTTATCCCCACCACAAATACCCATCATTCTCCCACCACCTGCGGATCCCCAAACTCCCCCACCTGCTCCGGATTGCGATACAAAATGTGCAGACAAGTGCATGCTCAAGAAATTTAACTTCCTTAAACTCATTTGCATGACTCTCTGCAAAGCCATGTGCAGGTATTCACCTTTTGATTCTCGATACAGATGTATTGCTGGTTGTGCACATTCACTGCCCCATGCTTTGACTACTGGTACGCAAGATCAATATCTACACGAGTTAACAGATGATGTTGTAATTTCTGTTACCCTTCTGACATCAGTTATTGTTTATGTTTACAGATGAGATCCAAGTGGAATCGTATATGAATTATTGCAACAAAAGGTGCGAGTCGATTGAGTAGCTGCATCTTGCTAGTTGCCTCGACGACATAGATAGTTTGTTCCGCTTGTAATAACTTGATAATTATCCATATGCATTAGAATAAAAGAGCATGTACCTTCTACTAAAAATAAAATGTACCCCGTAGCCTATGTTAACCATTTAATAGCAATAAGGGAATGCTTTTCAAATATCCATCATTGGGTCAATTTTGTTCCTGTTTTTTTATGTTGAAGTAATCCAGAGTTTCAGTTGACGGGTCAAAAAAGGAAAATCAAAAGAGAGAGGGAGAGAGAACGTCCAAACCTTAAAAGGGCCTCCATTTAACCTTAGGAGCCATTTAAAAGGCTTACCCTGTATCGGACATCTGAGACGTGGGAACAGGGGGGCAGCGTTCTGTGACATTAGGCAAGTTCCAATATAAATTCGGAGCTGTGTTCTGTGATATTAGCCAAGTTCCAATAACAATTAGAAATATGTTTCAAGGACGTGGAACTGAAATGCTTATTTTAATCAAGGGAAATGTTAGGTAACATCTAAATTACTTACATACACCTTAAATGGTTTGTAAATTGTAATGGTACTTTAGATTACATATATTAGTTATTACAAACGTGAAGATAATATTTAATTTAATTAAATATTTAAATTTAATAAAATTCTAAAGTCCAACCAATTGTAAGAAATAGAGGAAGTATTGACTAAAACAAGTTTTGAGAGAACTACAACTTGGATCTTAAGGGGCATTACCATCATTATGATCATATAATTGACAAAAATAAGTTTTGATAGGACTAAACTTGAATCCTAAGGGGCGTAAATCCAACTCCTTTAAACAATTTGTTTTAGAGCTTGTTAAAAAAGGATATTTTGTTGGGTAGATCAGTTGAGATTGATTGCTAGCAATTAAACTAAAGACAAAGTCAAGCTTCTTAATCACAGAAAAACCTGCATACAACAACGATATCGCATTTCCATCTTTCCGTTCTTGTACACGAGACAATTGAAAGCGAAAGATCTTGGTGTTGTATTGAGTAGGCTATTTGAGCCAATCTGATCCAAATACTACTCTTTTGGTGTTTAAAATTTTGGAGGTCAAAATAGCCAACTATAGCTTTGTCTCTTTAAAGTCGTAGGCAATGAGCGGCCTTTTTTTTGTATGAACTTCCCTCTCATTCTTTTACCACTATGTTCTGTTTTGGTCATTATTACACTTGTCCTGCGCCACCACTACGACTCTACCATCCTAATGATGTGTAGCAGGTAATCCCATCACCATGTCTCTTCTCTCTTCTTGCTTTTACTTCCTATATTCAACTCAAGCAGGGATGAGGTGTCCGTGGCTGGTATCCCATAGTACTTGAAAGCAGAAAGGGAGCAAGAAACAGCAGCAATTCGGTAAGAATGAGAACTTTCTTCAAGCTTGTGTCTTTTTTCTGCATCTGCACAACATGTTCTGCTTGTGGAAGTCGTTACATTTTGTTTGGTGCTACGGTTTGAGTCAATAAAAACACACAAATGGCTTAATATGCGTTCCAAAACCAAAATAATTTCCATTCCACTCATATCAAGTTATGTTACAGTAGAAATGAAGGGACGAGGGAAGTATAAAAAAAAAATTCTTATTCTATACCCTTTTGCACACCCAAAAACACCAACAGGAATCCAATCAATAGGTTAATCCTCCTTCACTTTTTTCTCTGTTTCTTTCGTTGTAAATTGGCTAGGTGCCATTGTATAGTTACACTCTCACTAGAGACATATATAGTAGGTTCTGTACACAAGCCAAATCAAAGGCCAAAAACTGGATCAGAAGACACAACACCCGAAACCAAATCAAGAAAACAAAAGAATCAGACACATAAATATAACACGCTGGTTTGATGCGAGTATTGGGGTTATACCCTTTTCGTGGGGGAAAGAAAAATAAGCTCAGAACACATTGTTAGATGTGTCTGAGAGGCTAGAATGCACCTTATCATTCTAGACCATGGGTTTTGGAATGCAGATCTTGATATGTCTCTCAATAAAACTTCAGGTCATTATGTCTGTAATTCTAAGAAGGCAACGGAAGCCAAAACTTGGTAAACAAATTATGTCTTGCGAGGGGTTAAAGATGGGGAATGAAGGGACAGATGATCGTTTAGATGTGTACTAGATCAGGGAGGTCTGTTAAAGACTTTGTAGGAGGGCTCTTTTGCAGGGTGGTGCTTGAGATTGATTTGAGCTTGGATTGGCGCGAGGAGACTCCAAACCAAGTGTTTTTAGTAGGAAGTTTCTCTCCTGAAAAAAGAAAAAAGGCAATGATTAGTCTTGCACTGAAATCAGAGATAATATCATACCTTGACTGCAACTATAATTGGAAAATAGTGTGAAATATTCATGAGACAACACAAATTGCTTGTCGATATCCGGCTTCATAACAGGGGCATATTTGCTAGAAAAGTTTGTGAATACTGCCTAATCAAATTCTAGATTGTGTATAAGGACTTGAGAGGGACAAAATTCATTAGTTTTCGTGTTACATCACAAAAGTATCTGCTCCAGTGTATGTACCTACACTGGTTCTAACTGGAGTTTCCTAGTCCGATGACTCTTACTTACGTTCATATAGCAACTTCTTCAATACCATAGTGGGGGTTTCAACCCCTGCACTAGAAAGGCTTGCATATAACCAAGAGTTCCCCCAAAGGATGCCATATAACAACTATGACAAAAAGGAAAATTGCTTAAAGACGCTCCACTACACTATTAGGGACATCCTCCATTCTTCCATTCTCAACTTCAGTAAACATTAGGACTTGAAATGTGACCGGCAAAAATTATGGCCACTTTAGTTTCAAGGTTTCGTCGGCATTATCACAGAACAATTATAACAAATTGTTGACTTCGCAATCTTTGATCTGGTAAGGCTGGGAACTGTCAAATTGAGTCAAATTAATACGTAGTGAAGATAACTAAACCTGTAGGAAGAAACTAGAACATTATATAGTTGGATTTGATGGTTTTGAATAAATATTCAGCAGCAATTGTTAAATGGCCCAATAATTGCCAGAAGGCTCCACAGCCTAATTAATCTTCCATGACCACTGAAAAAAAAAGGGAAAAATCCTAGTAGTGTCTTAATAGCTTTAAGTAGTTTCATGTTGATGATGATGACTCCATCATCAGGAGACAAAAATCCAGTAAAAGATTGGTCATTAGCAGGCAATCCCAGCAACAAAGGTACTATCATGATCAACCGTTTAGTCTCGCAACATATTTAGAAAGGAAGAATGAAGTACAGCAGGTAGTATAACTAATTCCACTAGGACTACGTTGATAACCCCCTAAACACTCACTTTAGGCTACAACCTCTAACTGATTGCGCAAGTCTTACGAACACAGCTGAAGGTGACTGGCTCTATGCTATTATGTTAAAGAGATAAAAGGAAAAGTTCAACAACTGACTGGTTCTAAAGAACTTACACTTTCTGAAAATTTTGGGCTGGGAATTGTTGCTGCCAAGGATCTGAAAAGTGGGGTAACGTGAATAGGGGAGCTGAACTCCATACTTGATGAGACAGAATCCAATATGTCATTTTTCATGGGCTCATCGCACGATGGGAAGATCTCCACTGCAGTAGGATTCAATTATGAGCACACCACTATGAAATTATATTCTCCCCTGGGAAATAAAGTTATATACTTGGACCATTAAATCATATATCAACATTCAATACCTTGGGTAATGTTTGTCCTGCAAACTGTTCCTTTTTCATATTCACCTCCCCTGTTTTGCTCTTCATTTAGAATTGACTGCAACTCAGTTTCAATATCCTTATGCAGCAAACCGATCTCGGTTCTAGCATCCTCCGTTTTGTTAGGCACTGTACATGACATTAGATTCGACCCCGTACTGTACTCAGAACTGGTCGGAGACGCCTCATATAGATCAGGTTGCCTATAATATTTGATCGTAAGTCAAACTTTCTACGAGCTATAGGTTCTTGTGAAGCCTGAATATAACACCCCTCTTTTCCTTACCTCCATGATGGCTGATTTTCATCATTAATGCTCCTTAGGTCCTCTATCAAGTCTTTAAAATCATCGAATTGAAAGCTACCATCACAGATACTGTGTCTCGAGCAATCATTTTCTTTGCTTTGGTTGAGGTAATCTTGGAGAACCTGTACGTACACGTAAAATTCCAAAATAAGGTCATATAAAACATGTGCCCATAAAAAGTTTCCAATCAAAGATAACATCTTGAGTACTGTTCTGTGTAATTGTGAGAACAGCGCCACAGCAAACACAATACACTGATAAGTGCTCGACAGAAAAAACTGACAACAAAAGCTAACCTTCCAAGCATTTTCCACACTTTGGTCCGTATTCTCTGCACTAACTTTCAGTGCAAGCGAGCTGAGAAGCTCTGCTTGTTGCATCAGAGCAGTTATCTTTGGATCATCCTTCTTGAGAAAAGTTCCTTGAGTTTTACTACTTTGAGCTGTTAGTAAATACCAAGTATGTACTTAATAAACTCTCAAGAGACAGAGCAGTAATAAGACAAAGTTGATCAGGATGATGAACTTGCGAAAATGGAATTTAGTCCTTACATTTGGACTTTCCCATTTGTGCTGTTTTCTAGAAGTAACTTATACAACCGTCAAACAAATAAGGTTTGTTTGAACTTACCATTAACAGAAACTTCATTGGCATTATCAACATCAGGTTGGCCGGGCACATTAATATCATGAATGTTTTGAGCTAATACTGCAAATGGAGGTCTAGGCTGCTGATTTCCACCTTGTAGGTGAGATCTATCTTTGAATTTGAAACTTTCTGTATGTTCAGGGACGTGGGATCTCCTGAAGTCAACAAAAGCGTGCTATTGATTGTTAAGAATTTCAAAAGCTTAATATGGCATGCAGACATCTGAAGCATACTGTACCTTAGCTTCTTAGCAGCGTCTCTATTCTCTGCTGTTTCATCTGTGTTAAACCCATTATGGAATATGATTCTTTCATTGTTTGGGCAGATAAATGTACTTTTATTCTCTTTTGCTAAGGCCTCGTATTTTGCTCTTTTCTTGCAAAGAGTGGAGAATCGGTTTTTTACGGCATTGTCTGTCCTGCATAGGCAACACGTTTTGAGCTTTGTAAAGCTCATTACAACAAACAGAAACGCCCAACTGCAAGACAGGGAAGGGAGAAATATGTACCTGCCTGAAACAACTTTTGCTATTTCTGTCCATCTGTTACCAAATACTTTTTGAGCCTGTAGATAATCGTAAGCTTTCAGACTGTGTCATATTAAATATGTAGATTACTAATTTTGTAGAATCCGAATAAAACTGATGCTCTCTTCCAGTTTAAAAACTCCACAATTACAGCATCACGGGACAAGCATAGAAGGACCAGAGACAACATGACTGAAGAGAGATGATCAATTCGTTTAAACACAATTAGTTATAAATAAGATAATACGCAAGAAATGAAACTCTGGTATAGGACACATAATCAGTTACCTCACATAAAAGCATGTCTTCTTCTGGGGACCATCCTCCCCTCCTGAAGTCAGAATTCAAATAAGTATACCATCTGTAAAAAAAGCTACTGATCAAATTGCTTTCTCTTGTTCATCAGGATAAATGGGAGACTTTTATCAGCTAAAAAGGGAATAAAGCAGACAAAAATTCCCATCCCACCAGCTTAGGATGAAGGTCTTAGCTACTTTTTAGTTGAGCTAACAAGGTATAAAGCAATGATTTCGATTGCGATCTAAAGTAGAACTCCACCGACCTTCTTCTACACTGTCTTGTCGACTTATCCTTAAACTCTGAGGCGATAATCGACCAACTGGATTTAGAAGAGGAAATAAACCAAACACCCCTCAGCTCATACCCATTACAGAGTTAATAGTAGCCCGCAAGCGAACATCAAAAAATAAAGAGCAAAAAGGAACAATCTTCTCACTTTTCAGTTCCATGCAATTTAATTTGCTCACGAAGTATATCGTCCTCCTGCACCGCCAAAAGTCTCACAAACTTTAATCAAACAAAACTAATTACGAATGATCTCAAAACAAGAAGCATGAGCCCAAAAAAAAAGGAGTAAAAAAATGCAAGAAGCAGAGACACGACAGAGACGAGAAAAACCTGTGGAGTCCAAGCGACTATATGTCTTTCCTTCTTCTTGGAATCTTCATTTCCACCATTTATTTTCTTCTTGGCTTCTTGCATTTTCAAGTTAGCTACTTCCTTAATAAACGCTCCCTATTTTACTCTTTCTTTCTCTACCTGCCTTCTTCCTCCCTTTGACGCTCCCTACTACTCCTTTTATCAAAACCAACTCGCATCCTATAAAGTCGACTCCTCTGCATGAACCCACAAACGAAAATCTAAAAAAAATAAAAAACACTAAAAAGTTTTCAACGGAATAAAACCTCCCCACAAGCAATCAACTATCTAAATAACCTCCACTTACTACCTAGCAACCTATATACACCCTATATTCCCCTAGGATATTATGAAGCTTTCAAGCTCTTGCTGTTCAAAGGTTTGGTATTCAACGAAAAGGGTATCTAACAATTAACAGTACCAGAGACTGGACTATCAATGCCTTAAATGGAATGAAAAGCCTCCAACTTTCTCTGGGATTGGACTGAAACGGCAATCGATTGCTCGATATTCGAGGGCTTCCGTATACAAATAAAGTATAAAACTATTGCATATGTTTGATCGAATTCAATAATCGAGAATAGACGGAGAGAGAGAGAGAGAGAGACAAAGTAATGGAGACACTGTAGAGATTCGAACTTGTGTTGAGATTGAACATTGAGGGTGTAAGTGATGATGACTATGATCTGTCTGATGGTTTTTTATCTGAATTTTTAAAATGAAAGACTCTCTCTCAAATTCTCTTACATTAGAAGGCTAAGACTAAGAAAGAGGTCTGTGTATGTCAGTTTGTGCAACTTACTCGGTGATTTTTGTTGTTGTTTTTATGGTAATTCTAAATGATACGAAAATAGTTATGGACGGATTCTTGTTGTCTTGGTGTGGACCGTGTGGTGCCCCTGCGCGGGTACGAAGAAGAGTTTGAAAAGAGGGGAACGCTGAAACCCATGACTTGCAACTATTCATGATTCATGAATCACGTCATGACTATGCCCACTTTCTCATATTCCTTTTTTTTTTTTTAAACAGTATTAAGACTAAAGAACTGAAATTGCAGAAAAATAAACCACATTCCTTCTCTAATCTCTACACATTTATATTATACATCTCATTTTAAAATGAATAGAAAAGTAAGGGCTTAATTATTTGTTTCTATTCAGTCTTTAAATTTTAATTTTTATGTTCAAATTAATTTAAAAATTTATTTGTTTGTGTTTTTAATTTTAATTTCTTCTAATTTATATAATTTATAAAGACTAAAAAACTGGTTTTTTTTGTTTTTTTCTTTATCATAATCTGATTTATGAACTAAATATATTATTTAATTACTTAGTATTCATTAATAATGATAACTTATTTTAATTTATTTTTAATTTAATAATTATTTAATAAATATAGTTCAAATTAAAAATATTTTTAAATATGTAAATTTTAAATAAAAATAATTTTAGTAATTAAATGTGTATTAATTAATAAGTATTAATTTATGAATAAATTTTTTCTTTATGAAATTATTTATTTTAACAAATGCAATAAAAATTTTACTAACATTTATTAACAAATATTGTTTAAAAAGATTAAAATAAAATCAATTGATTTATAAAATCAATTTATTTTAAGTTTTTGTTAATAATAATAATAATAATAATTAAATAGATTTAAAAAAGGAATTAATCAAGAATTTAAACAGGAGTTGTGTTTTGAAAGGACAATGGCAATGGCAATGGCAATGGCAAATGGGGGCTCAGAGAAGGTGGAGGTTTTTACTTGTATTAAAAGGGGAAAGGAAGGGACATGACGTTGTTCGTGACCTACCGCACACCTCTTCACAACTACCCTATCAGAAACATTAATTTAAATGCCTTGATTTTCGATGTTAACTATTTCTCCATTTCTGACATGACACGCTTACTGGATGGCCATGGCCGGTGGCACTGGCCCCAAATACACGTGAGACATTTTTCATTTGTAGCTGCAATTGTTCTAATTCCTTTTTCAGTAGAGCGGATATTTTAAATTTCAAAGCCTTTTTTTTTTTTTTTGGTTATTCGTTTAATCTTTCGCTTTTGTGCTTCTTTTTAAGTGAAACTCTAATTTTAAATTTTCAGTGACCTTAATAAGAGAGATTTTTAGTAAGAGTTTATGAATTGTACCTTTAATTTTAAGTAAAAAGATTTTAATTTATATCATTGATCTCAATCATAAGAAGATACGATATTTTTAGGAGTTGAAATTTTAGTTTCACTTTTTCTTTGTTGTGATTTTTAATTTTAAAATTTTCAGCTAAAAATAAAATTTGTACAGTTATTAGTGTCTAATAATTATATATTAGATCAAAATTAAAAATAAATTATTTTATAAATAAATAAATATAATTATTTATCAATAAAATTTATTATATTTTATTTAAATAAATAATTTATTTTTATATTTAATTATTAAATCAAATTTGTTTAAAATTTATATATTTTGAAGATATTTTAAACTTAAATTATATTTATTAATAATTATTAAATTGAAATTATTTACATTAAATTTTAAATTAATTATAAAAATTGAATTATTCATAACTCTTATTACTAATTAATATTAAATAATTAAATAACATATATTTAATTGATAGTAAATCATATTTTAAAAAATAAACAAAAGCAGAAAATCATTTTTATAGTTTCTGAATGAAACAAAAACTAAAAATAAAATTAAAAAAAATTTTTTAGTTGAATTTTAAAAAAAACAGAAAACATAAATGAAAATAAATAGACCCTAAATTCTTTATTATAATATCAAAGCTAGATCATACCTATAGTCCTCTCTTTCTTTAATAATTCTTTTCAAAACAACGAAACTCCTTTACTATTGTTTTTGTGTAAGAGAAACATTTGCTTTTCCTTAATCTCACTTTCTCCTTCCAGATTTATCTAGTCTCTAACATAATAATATATTGTATTATAAAACATATATTTACTTGTAAATTTCACTATCACACAACAACATTTACCTCTTCTCTCTTGCTCTAGGAGAAGAAACTCACTCTCTTTTGTTTGATTAGAACTATTGCACTCTTTTCCTTTAACCACCATTAATCTTGCATATTCCTAACTCACCATAATTCGAAAGAGGGAAACCCAACTCTATTTTGCTTTAACTGTCAAATATCAGAGGGATTCTCTTTCTAAGGCTACCCCATTTTCCCCCTTCCAATTACTTTAAAAATTTCTTCTAAAAACTCATTTGATTCAATCATTTTCACCAACATACCTATCTGACTTACCATTAAACAATCTAATGCCTTTCAACTCTATAAATGTCCCAGCCTAAGAACTACTCAAACTCACCACTAACTATTATATCTTCTAAAATTTTGGTTTCAAATTCTAGTTATTAGGCATATGATATGTTTAGATATGATGATTAGTTCAAAGCCTCACCCACTTATTACTCTCACTAATAATAACATTGCAACACTAAACTCATCCTATAATATATGGCTTTCTCAAGATCATCTCATACTTAATGCACTTATTGGATAACTCTCTTATAATTATACTATTAGTTGCTTAAGCCAAAACATCAAAAGAAGCACAGACAATATTAGTAAAATTTATGCTAAACTATTTCATGGCCTCATTGAGAAAGTCATAACTCTCCTAAAAAATACCATCAAAGGCACTATGAATATCATTAATTTTCTACAATCTGTTAAAGTTAGTGTAGATGAACTTGCTATCTTAGGTGCGCTAATGAATGAAGAAGGTCCCATAGAGAAAATTCTAGGTGAATTGGTTAACAACTACAAAGAATTGATTCATGCTATTCAAGATCATGATAAATCCCATATCATTTGAGGAATTTTATGGGAATCTTTTAACATTTGAATCTTCTCTACAAATAAAATGAAAAGAATCAACTCGCCAACTTAACCATTCGAATAAACTCATATTATTGCCTATAGTCCTTTATCAAAAATTGACATTTTTCCTCTCCTAGTCATATGAGTACTCGTCTCGCAATATTTAATAATAGTTGGTCAATAAATTTTGCTAGTCTATCTTCAACACCCAATAACTTTAACTATCCATAACCTCTTAAAAATTGTCCATAATGTCCATATTTAGGCCATTGTTAACTTTGTAGCATACAAGGACGCACAACTAAAAATCGTTCATCATTTTAGTTAGTGCCAATTTAATCATTAAATACATGATACATGCCACTACAAATACTCCTAACAACACCTTGGTAGCCTCAGACCCATATTATAGATAATGTTGCAACCAACAACCAAAAGTGGCTACTCAATAATAGCGCTTCTCATCATATCACAATATACTTAAGCAACTTATTTATATCTGCACCCTATACTGTCTAGATAATATTATAATTAGAGCCACTGTCTAGATAATATTATGATTAGAGACTTATGTCATCTCTAATCATAATACTGTCTATCTAGACAGTATTATGATTAGAGATGACATAAGTCTTTTGGATTTTGATTTATGGAGTTATGTCGAGAGAAATTTACGTTCATATGGTTTATGTGAGGAGGAGATTGATTAAGGTTGATTATGATTCATTGAACGCATTTTTGAGGTTTATGAATTTAATCAGTCGTATGCGGATGACTTTGATGTGAGTACTGATATGTTGGCTAGTGATTTGACTGGAAGTAAATTTTTATATTGGCATACTTATGATTCTTTCGCTGCACATATTGATGATTTTTATGCTTTCTTACTCGCTGAGATTGATTGCGTTGAAGGTATTCTTCATTTTGACATCGTTTTGTCCCAAAGGGGAGACATCATGTTATTTTTGGTGACTGTTCAATTCAGGGAGAGATTCTAAGATATCTCTGTGACTATTAGTCTTGCCTTTTGGCATCTTTTTGTCCCAAAGGTAGAATGGATGATGTAGTGGCTATGGCTATTGTGTTTAATGGATGATGTAGCGGTTGTGGCTGTTATATTTACTTTGAGAACTTGTAAGTTATTTGGAACCACATGTTCGATTAAGGGGGAGTTTTTATGTGGTATGTGAATTCGATGGTATATGTTCAATTATCTCCTTTAGGGGGAGTTTCAAATATTGTGACAAATAATGCCAAAAGAGAGAGATTGTTAAGATATAGGTGATTATATCTTATTATTTAATTTTAGACATTATTTGATAATTGGACCTAGTTGTGTTTATGTGGGACTCTTCTAAGACAAGTTTGATAAGCTTTAAATCGTAACTAAGATGGGATTTGATAATGGTTATCTTCTGAAAATTTAACTTGATTATGGTAGCAAGATTGTGGCTGAGATTCATGTGTGATATGGGC
The DNA here is from genome assembly GCA_026874005.2 of Erythroxylum coriaceum. Lineage (NCBI taxonomy): Eukaryota > Viridiplantae > Streptophyta > Magnoliopsida > Malpighiales > Erythroxylaceae > Erythroxylum > Erythroxylum coriaceum. The sequence goes on from JANQAP020000074.1 coordinate 2,394,990, forward strand.
TGAATGGTGTTGTTTTTGGATGATTGGGAAGCTGAGATTCCTAGGGTGATTTTGATGATTTTTAGCTGCTAATGGTGTAAAGATAGAACTTTGTCTGGTGCAATTTATTATGGTGGAATCACGTGACTTGTGCAGATCCTAGCAACTGCGTTTTACTTAAGTTGTCGTTTCCTTTTTGAAGGCTCTGCAACTGTTTTTCTAATTAGTGTTTTACGTGATTTGGCTCAAGGTTGTGTGATTGTTGTAGCTACGTTTTATATTGTTCTTGAGTGACTTTAATGAGCTGAATGTCTTGATTATTGGTTTGAGAGTCTTGGCTGCTATGATTTTCTCTTATATTTGCGTGTTTCTTGGTGTGTTGTTCACTATTAGTGGGGCTTTGATTATGTAGTTGTCAGTTGTGATTTGTGGGGTGTGAAAACTTCGCAAGTCTTTGTGATTTTTGCAGCTATATTTTGTGGGGTTTTAGTAGTGAAACACTCATATCGTTGATTTGTGCTGCTATTTTTGGAAAGTGCATTTTCTCTAGTGGGCATGATTTTTTGGACTGTCCAGATATTGTTTTGGTGTGAAAAATGTTTAAGATAGGCGTGGTACTGCAGCTGTATTTTCAGTAACGTTTTAGTGATGAAACATTTGTTTGATTGATGCTTATTGATGCTGCAGTGTGCATGGACTGATTGTGATTCTTCTTAATAGTTTATAGCAAATATTCTTCTACCACTTCCCACACTTTCGGTTGATGAATCTACATATTTAGGGAAGTGTTTTTTACTCTCTAAATGTTTTTCTTAGTTTATATCTTTATTGATTTAAGCACTTGAGTTATTTAATTATCTTCTTTATTATTAAACATTGTTAAGAAAATCTTTTATTGAGTTTAGTATGAAACGTTCGTATTATTGGTGTGATTTACTTTGTCTGAAAAAAAGGAATATCATACCAGTGGCAAGTTTAAGACAATATCAATATTTTTGTGGGTATCGATCGATGATGGCCAATATAATATCATCACAATTCTGGAGTCAAAGTAAAAATTGGTAAAGGTATTTAGACAAAAGTGAAAAACTAAAATATGTAAACCACCTTATATTATTTTGTATAAGAGAACTACCAAACTCTATTGTCGTCTTATTGCCGTCGTCTTATCGCAACTCCTCGTCCTCAACTATTTAGGGATTTTGCTATTCTTGCTATTAAGGTATGCTATACTTTCAACCTACCTTTTTTGGTTGCGGAAAGTTATTACATAGATTCAGATAAGAGAAAGAGGACAACAAAATCAAAAGGGAGCAAAAGTATGAAGGAGAAAGAAAGAATAAAAAAGTAAAGATAGGTGATCATGAAAATGAAAAAAAAAAGACTAAAAAATAATAGAAGATTAAAACAACTGAAAAAATGCTTTGTGTCTAATCATTAATCGCCATTTATAACAACCTTATTATAAATAGTAAAAAATATTTTATTAAAATAAATTTTTTCTTATTTAGTAAAGGGCGAACTTCCTTTTATATTTTATAATGAGAATATTTCTAATTTGAACCTCTGATCTTCCAGTTATAAAAGAATAACTTTACCAATTGGTGTTCTTATTATTTCGCTTTGCTTGATTTGTTCTTGTTTGTGTCAAAGGAGTTTGCGAAAAATTGAGAAATAATTAACCCTCTACAATTTTTCAATAAAATCAAACCTCTGACTATTATGAAAGTTACAAGAAGGCATGTAAAAAGTGAGAGATGGGCATAGGATATACAAGAGAGGAAGAGCCGGTGGATATTTGTCCCATAAGCATCCATCATTCAAGACCAAGAAAACCCCAAAAAAAGCAGACTCCGTGGTACCCTATGTAAAAGCATATTCTGCTACAAGCTTTAAACACTTTGAAAAGCTTTTCAAGTATTATGCATGTATAAGATCTCTAGCACGAATTAGGATTTCAAAAAGTTGAAAACAAAATCAATCCGCTGCTTTCTTCTTAGCTCTTTCTTATCCCATATCATGCCATAAAATTTGTCGCTTTTTTGGAGTGGCTTTTGTACATTGGGATGCCATAAATAAAGAACATTTTGTCTTGGCCCCTCTGCTCCTTTGTAGTCATGCTTTGACGACTGTAAGTCTTATAGGGATATTAATTTTAAAGTATTCAATTTTTTAAGAAATTTTTAATTCAATATTTAAGCGTTTACAATTTGTCATCAACTTTTTTACCGATTTAATCGACATCATCTTTATTGTTAATAATATGTATGTGTACACTTGAAAAAGTTATTTCTACTCTAGTCCATTCATAAATATTATTTTTCTTAATAGACACTTATTAGTCATGAATAACACATATTTTATTAGTCAAATCAGCAAATTATTATGGTAACTAGTATTTTGAAATAAACTATTAAAATTTTAAAAAATTGATTAGTTAAATAAAAAGTTTAAAAACTTGAGCACTAAATTAAAAAAAATTCAAAAGATTATATACTTTATGATAGGTTATCCTAATTTTATACATCTTTACGTAAATCTTCGACAATTGTTAGTTTCGATATGTAATATTTAGGCAACGCGGGTTACTATTATCGTACTTGTCCATTGTGTTTTCAATAACGCAAATAGTTTAAATGACTAGCTGAAATGTTGTTCTTTATTACAAAGATTGAAGATATATGTAAATAGATTGTGTTCAAAACTTTATTATTTAGATGATCGAGCTACTATACATGCTATCTGAAGATTGTACGAAAGGGAGGAGATATAATGAGCAGAAACCATTGGCTCTAAATTTTGGCAAGGAGATCAATAACCACTTTTAAGAGGATTATATATGAGTTGCACTAAAGCTGCAGATTGATTTGACAAATAGAGTGCAAGTTAATTTTGATAAAGTAGGAGCCATTTCTAAGATATTCCAAAGTCCAGTAATAAAGGAGAGAATGATTGATACAGCTATAAATATGTTTTCTTTCTAAAAACTATGGCCACATTATGGACTCCGGAGATGAATAATTTGACTAGCCTAAACTACACGGCCAACCCTTCCCTTCCTTCCACTATGACGTAAAAAACAGAAACATAAAGACTACTGACGCCCGGGCCTACTCAAACAAATTTATATTTAAAAAATAACTTATTTTAATCAATGAACTTGATGATTTATTTGTTGGGAAAATTTTAAAAACATTTATTTTTTTAATTAGAGTTTAAAACTTTGTGAAAGCTCTTCTTTACAACGGGAAAAGAGTATATATGGTCCTAGAAAATGAGTAAAAACATCTACTAAGCAGCGGAAAAAAAGAAGCTAATCGAGTGACTAATTAGTAGAGCAAAGTAGGCCTAAGTTCCCAAAGAGATGTATTAAATTGATTGGAGGGAGAGGTGGGGCTTAGGCAGTGTGCTTTCTGTGTAAAGTCCCCATAATGCTAATTAAGCAGAGCGGCCTAGCAACCAACCACAGTCTGCCAAGTTTCTCAATCTCTGTCAGGCCATAAAAGAAACAGCACGTGGGCCCTTTTGGAGCTTCAATTCTCAACGAAAAGGGTTTGTGATATTGATTCGGTACAGGATATTCATCATAAGAGGTTTTAAACTCCTATTAATTGGACAGGATATCAGGGCTATAGGCCATTCTTATCACGCTTGATTAACTATTACGGTAATGACGGTCTGATCATATTCTCATGCATTTCAATTAATTACTTTTCTGAATTGATTAAAAATATTGGATTCCCTTAAAATCTACAGAATTTAGGAAAATCATTCTCAATCCTTCACTTTTTTCAAATTTTTTAGAATCATTCTCGGGGTTTTGATCTCAGAAAATGTTATGAGAGTCCTTTTCTTTAAAATTTGGCTCCATTTGCTCACCCTTGTATTGCTTTTGTTTGGTAAATAGTCTGAAGATAACAATGCCTAAACATGATCGGGACCAATCTCAATTTACAGATTGAGAAAAGAACAAAACGATAACTATCTCGCTACATTCTCGATGCTTTGATAGACTAACAAAGACGATCCGTGCTAATGATATCATTCAACTTCATGGGATATTTTTCTTAATTACTCAGACCCTCTGCGAGTGAAAAAGTTTTTATCTTTTATTGGCTATTTTTTTGTCTGCTAATGAACAGCGAATGATAAATCTCTTTACACTAATCCAACTTTCCAAAAGGTGGCAAGAAAAAGAACAAACAAATCCAAACAAAGTTGTGAAAGTAAAAAGAAAAGAGTCCATCAACTACGATCATATTACATTACACTTGCCGTATGGTTGTAATTACGTATTGGCTCGAATTTCAGTTCTTTACTTTAGATAAAATAAAAGGGGACTATAGTGGTTAATAATGCATGATTCACGTTCCTAATTTCAATATCAATCCATCTTTCGTAAAAACAACTCATCTAAACCATAAAACTCTCTATCCCTATTTTTGATCTCTCACTGTTTTAGGAAAGGGAGAACAACTTGTCCCGGATGAACTGTACCGAGGCATAAGTGCCTTTTTGGTAGAATACAATGCAAACACTATTTAACTTTTTTTGGCCAAGTACATGTTAAGTTTCTCTCATTCTTTACATGTTTATGTACCGTCCCATAACTATCCAAATAGTAGCTTGTTTACCAAAAGAGATCCCTACTTTTATTTCCAAAGGGAACCGACTGGGGATTTGTTTAGGGTCTTGCTACGCGTTTCTTGTCTGCCAAAAACGAGTTGGACTTCCTTAAAAGGAAGTCAAGAAAGTCGAAAAACAAGGCTGAAAAAGAGAGTATGTTTTACCCTACAAATAAAGTTTGAGGCTCAATGTAATGCTAAATAAAAGAAACACCAGTGACCTTACACACCTCACCAAAAAGGGAGAGTTTAATTTCATTGTCAATGTCAAGCATATATATAAACTTTGATTATCTACGTACAATATTCATGCATCTATTTCTTTGGTTTACTCTAAATGTAAAAGCTTGTTTCGGTAACTAGCATAATTTGAAGAGCACTAGCGAAATATTCCTTTCTTGATCGCATGTAAGAAAGAAAGGAAAAAAAAAAAGGAAAATATATGGCCCCACATGTGGAACCATAAATTTTGAGCGTATATATCTTAATCCAAATTTAGCTTTCATGCATGAGTGTTGGGGTTCAATCGCTTGGGATTCCTATAACTCATATACATGGTGGGTTACCGTCTTTTGACATAAGAGCCACCTTTTCAAGGTTTCGGCATCACTTGCACTCACTTTCTTCTCTATCCTCAAAGGACGCTCTTGTTAAAGATAAAGGTTTTGGGAATCCTACGCCTTTTCTTTCATATTTGTATAATCCCTTCACATATATTTATTACCTTTTTGCGTCTATATGGCCGGGATTTCCATGTTATCATTTAGATAACCACACTTTCAAACTCTTTTGTTTACGGTTGTTACTTATTCAAGAACAAAGAAACTTCCACGTGGCAGAACAATACCAGGATGAGAACGTGCTAGCTACTTAGCTAGTAATTAATAATCACTATTACTTTCTAAAAAAAAAATATTTGTCACCGTTACTTAAACATAAATGTGGTCAAATGTGCGCACTTGTCTTGATGATATGTTTATGCATCTACGTAAAAGTTGCTTTGAAATAAGATTACACACCTTCATTTGAATGATTATAAAAGTTGGACCGCCAACTTGATTGTTTTATACAATACACTACTAGTTCAATTACAAGAAGTGGTTAAATACCAATCCTCATTTCGCGACTACTCTGTTACAATAGATTTTTGTCATTAAGGCTGATCACACAGAAATAAGGTTCCAAATATGAGCGACCTCTTAGGATTTCAAAAAATATAATATATTTCCTAATTGTTATCTCAACTTTTAGTCTAGAAAATGTTCCCAGAAAAAAAAAGGTCTTTTAGAAGAATGATTTAGGACTAGGCGTCCAGAGATAGGTTGGAATGCAAATATTGATAAAGCAAACTCATGCAAGAGGGGGGTGAATTATGTGAAACTTAAAAAATTTTAAGTTACTATCAATTCGTGTAAAAGATAAACTTGCTAATTTTCAACAGAAAAGTCTGTAAATAGAAGGAGCCTATTAAAATAATAAAAAGAGCCTGTTAACGTTTAAAAAAGAGAATAGCTTATTAAAAATGAAAGAAGCTTGTTAACTTTTAAAAAGCAAAAGGACTTGTTAACTTTTAAAAAGCGAAAGAGACATGTTAACGTTTAAAAACGAAAAGAGTCTGTTAAAAACGAAAGGAATCTATTAACGAAAGAAATGCCTTGCAATATTAAAATAGAAGGAGCCTATTCCAAAAGTGAAGGATCCTCTTGTAAATTAAACACACATAACTATAATGCAAAAATTTAAAAGTTAAGAGAGAGAGAGAGAGAGAGAGACTGACATAGTCGATTTATACTGGTTCGGTTTATAACGAAGCTTGTGTCCAGTCTCCAAGTATTCAACTTGAGTATTTTATTATAAAACTCCAAATAGTAAATTTTCGCCTCCCAAGCTCACAAGTACATATTTTTCAAGGTTCTTCAACCTTCCAAACTTGTAGTGTTTAACAAGTCTCTACAAGCTCTCAAGAAAAAATGTATAAAGGGTTTAACATTCTCTCTCAATAGAGTGATTTCACTTTTTAAGACATAAGGAGTTTGATATAGATATAACTTTTAAGAATATTGATGCTGCTGAAGTATTTCGCAAATCTATGTATCTTTCGCAAATGCAATGGCTCTTCCTTAAGTAGATGTTTTCTTCAACCACTATAAGAAAATAAGACAATTCGTGACGTTTTATCGATAAAACATCGCGGATTGTGAAGACTTTTCGTGATGTTTTTTCATTTTCTGCAACGTTTTATAAAACATCACGGATTTGTAATATCTTTCGCGACGTTTTGTCAATAAAACGTCGCGAAATAAAACTGCGACGTTTTGTTGAACAAAACGTTGCAAAAGACGTTTACCTTTTGTTTAATTAAACATTTTGGTCTCTGGCTCGTTTCTTCTTTGGTTTCTTGTGACGAACTCGACACCGATAGTGGACTTGGATTCCAAGCAGAACTTGTTCCTCGTAAACCTAACAAGGATGTTGGATTTGCCTACTCTGGAGTCACCGATCAACCCGATCTTGAACAGGTAATCGTATTCATGATCCACTCTATTAGCCATCCTCTCTCTGTCTATCTCACTACCTCGTCTTCGATCTCACAAGCCCAACAATCACAGAATATTTTGAGAGACTACAATAAATCACTCGATCATTTATTGTATTTTCCTCTTGTTTTCCAGTTCCCCTATATGAGAAGTTGAGATTTGAGAAATTGAAGGGATAGTAACCATAACTGTTAGTTCTTCATAAAACCCTAATTGAATTGGGAGTCAAAAGATGGGGAAGAAGCAGCACAGCAAGGATCGAATGTTCATAACCAAAACAAAGTGGGCCACCGAGTGGGGCGGTGCCAAATCCAAAGAGCTTCGCACTCCATTCAAACGCCTCCCGTTCTATTACTGTGCGTACATTCTAATCACTGTCCACTGCGTATATTTTTTGTACATGTTGCATAGAATACTAATTGTGCTTATTGAATGCAGCCTCACTTTTACTCCTTTTGAAGATCTAGTGTGCACGGAAGATGGTAACGTATTTGATATAATGTTAGTTTCTCTCTCTCTTTGTGTGATTTTGGGCCTTATTCATTTGTAATTGATCTCATGGCGTAGTTTGATCTCAAGGGATGGTGGTGGATTGGGAAATAGAGGAAGAGATAAGAGAAAGAGTAGAGAACTTGAGAGGCTGTTTTGGGGTGTTGAGATCTGGAGTTGAGAACATCGTTGGACAACTTGATTAGTTATAATGGACTTAAAAAGAAAGGAAGCTTCTTATCATATTATCTCAAGGGGAGAAAGGGAACATCAGGGATTTCAATCTTGTTAGTTTGTATTGTTTATTGCGTCTTTTTTAAATTTCCTCTTGTAATGTTTTCATTCGTCTGCAGTGGATGTAGTGAAAATGGCTTAATCATTTTAGTTGGTGAATAATGATGAAAAAGAGGGGAGCTTTTAAGCTTAGGAGTAGGTTAGTGAATTTCTTTCTATTTCATA
>JANQAP020000074.1:2430014-2446339 GCA_026874005.2 Erythroxylum coriaceum
TACCTTATTAGAAATGGTTTATCCAAAAGGATCCTACTAATTATGAAGGTCATATATTAGCTCTGTGATTACTGGAATATTTTTGGCAAAGATGACAATGAAGTTATTCAAAATCAAATCAATCTAGTTGACTAAGGATGCAAGTGAAGCAACGGTTAATTGAAGAAATGCCTATTTAAGGAAGAGCTAATGCAACTGTGAAAAACAATTGAACAATACAGAAGCTTGTGAAGCTATATTGTCAAAATTCATCAAAAGCATATACATTCTTAATAGTGATAGCTTTGTAAAAATTCTCTTGTGTTAGAAAGTGAAATTTTGTTGAGAGAGATTATTGAGGCTTATATCGAGCAATCCCCCTTTTTTATTTTGAGAGCTTGTAGAGACTAGTGAAATACTACAATTGTGGAAGGTTGAAGAACTTTGAAAAATATTAACTTGTGGGCTTGGAGAGGCTCGTCAAATTATTACTTGATTTTATAGTTAAATACTCAAGTTAGATACTTGGGGACTAGATGTAGGCTTGGGTTGTAAGCCAAACCAGTATAAATCAACTGCATCCTTCCTCTCTCTCTCTCTCTCTCTCTCTCTCTTGTTATCTTTTATATTCCTGCGTCATATTATGTGTATTCATTTCAGCAAGAGGCTCCTTCACTTTTATAATAGGTCCCTTTTGTTTTCAAATTACTAATGGTTCCTTTCATTTTAACAGCCGTCTTCTTTTTATTGTTTTGAACATGACTTATACTTTAGCAGGGTCTTGTCAACTAATAAGCTATTATTGTTTGACAAGCTCCTATTGTTTTAATTTTTAACAGGGCCTTGTCGACTAATGAGCTACTGTCAACTAACAGGCTACCAAAATTTTTTAAGTCACACATAATTCACCCCCCCTCTTATGTGTGTTTGCTTTATCAGAAATTTTCAATACCTAGAATGGGCAACATTTACGCCCTTATTATCAATAAAGGTACTTCATCCCTTGAATGTTTAGATTTATGTCCTACGAAGTACTAAGATGGGGATCCACCTTACTTAAAATGTTTTGCTAAAGGTAAAACATACTGGCTAAGATGTAGATTCGCTACATAGTGATCGTGTACAAAGAAATTTTTGCTCAAGGAAAAATGCATTTAATTACCAAATGCAGGTTTACCTATGTAACAATTACCTAAACAAAACTGCTCAAAACGCTCTTGATATCATGCATACATTATAAATGTAGGTTTAATGTAAAAAGAAGATTTGTTGTGTGATGAGAAAAAGAGAAATTTGCATTGTTTTTTGGTCGTAAAGTCCTATGAGTACAATAACAAAATAAAGAAAACAATGCACTTCCAACTAAGTGGAACGAGATTTATAGAGGCCATGCCATCATAATTCCAAATTAAAGACTTGCTCTTTAGTGGTGAGTATGAAGGTACTATTTCTGAAGGAAGCTACCTGGTCGGTGCTGCTTGTGCTAGTGATGGTGAAGGTATACTGAATATCAACATAGTGTCAAAGAGTTGCATCAAGCTGGGTTATTTTTCTGTTAAGTACTCGCTTTGCTTACGAGACTCAGAGTCCAACTTTTTATAGTCTGATCTTCCCATCAAGAGCCTTTAGGACTAAGCACTAACATAAACTCTTGTTTAGGAATAACATTTATGTTCAAGCCTCCGATCCAAAATCAATGAACTCGATTGGAATCGATGGAAGTTTCGATTAGATTAGATATTTTTTTCAAATTTTCAAAATTAACTTCTCCTCAAATTTTATCATTTAATCCTCACCGATTTAGTATCATCATTATTTTATTTAATTATGTAAAACAACAAAATTATTTTAATATATTTAGTATATCAAGTTTTTTAATCATCCTAAATTACAAAATTGTGTTTTAAATTAAGTAAAAATAGAAGAGACTCCGCCTTTTCCACTCTGTATTTTAGTTTAAGAATATACAATGAAAAGTGTAAGCCTGCTTCTCTCATCTTGTGCTTTCCTCTCTCCTGTTGTAGTCTTGTGCTGACGGTTCAGAGTTTGGCCTTTGGCGTGGAGTGGTTTAACTTTAATGTATGACGTGAAGCTACTCTACCCTATTGTCTGTTTTAGTCAACCCAATCCCATTTTACGAAAGCTGAAACCTTTACCTTTTTGGCAATTGAGAAGGTAACTTCAGAAAATATGTGAATTTGTAATGAAAACATTGCGGCCGTTGCTTGTTTGCTTGTTGCTGGTTTCGTCATTCTTTATTCTTAAACACACGATGGTCAGTGATTTATGGCGAGACTAAGATTGGTAAGAAAACAATGGGGGTATTTAATAAAGAAACTTGAGGTCGGGGTTTTCTGGTTTTGATCTTTTGTCAAACAGTTGGTGTGAGTGAAATGCGAAAATGGTTTAGGGGCACGAATGGAGCATTGGCATGCGATTACATGTACTAAATCAACAATATAAAACTTATTAGATCATGTGTATGGCTTCTAATAGATGTTGCTTTGCTTTTGTGCCAGTTAAAATGTCAACTGAATTTTAAATATCCATTTTATCTTCTGGGCTTTAACGAGTGTTTACAATCAAACAGAGCAGAAGAAGAGATTAGTGAACTGAAGCAAGCTTTAAAGAAAAGTAGTCATAAGAGTCTCTTTCGGTTGGGTAGGAAAATTCCCCTTTAAAACCCAAATTAGTACGCATGGGCTTCAACACGAAAAGATTGACAAAGAGTGAGCAACAGATGGACAAAGAGTAATAATGAGAAAAATGCAGTTATATTTTCATTTCAATCTTACCTTTTTAAAAATATTTTCATGCTACTGTGGCCTTGATAATATATCATTATTATGTATGACCATTAAAGAGACTAAAAAGCTTCTAAAACTACCCTGAAAAGCTAATTGCATATTTTATACCAAACAAGGTTTGGAGCTTTTTAGGCTGCTAACATCTCTTAAAAGCTCATAAACTTCTTAATTCTCCTAAAGCCTCACAAACTCTCAAAGAAACACCCCCCCTAGATTTCAATATCTACCAAAAAAGGGAATACGATTTATAAGATACTAAATTTAATTGGCCCCGTACTCAACTTAGCTGGGTTACCTTGAGACTTTTCCAAATCCCAACAACTAAATGTCCAATTAACTGCCAAAGAAAGCATATACCAAAGCAACCTCTCGATCAAAGATGAGAAAGAAAAACGAGTATTCCATGTCAAACCGACGGTGCAAGCCTTCCATATCTATTATCTCAACTAAATATTGCTTAAGCCGTTGACGTCACTATCACATGGAGTGCAACTACAGTATCTTAAGTCATCGCTGATCACATGTGACCTTATGTTTTTTAAAAGGTGACAACAACAGCAAGCATGCTAGGAATCAAAAGCTCTTTAAATAGTAGACATAACCCACTTTGCGTGTGGGCACCTAATTCTCTCTACTTTCATAACCAAGTATGTTAAAACCACATTCAGTTGGCATCCAAAATTTCCAGCCATGTACCTACAGATATGGTCTGGAACTTCTTTATATCACATGATCCCACGAACAAACAACTATCTAAATACAATGCCCATAACGGCGCAATTGTAACACTTGATCTTCGATATCTGTGGTTTTAAGTGTAGAGCACCAAAGATCTGTAGATTTTACCACATGTACTTTGTTCATGAATTACTAGGCTACTGAGTAGTACGTAGTATTCGGTAGGTTATAGGGCAATACAACTGATAGTTTCTGTTATTACAGTTTAAAAGATTATAAGATAATGAGGAAAGGGGTGTCTTGACTATGTTCTAATGTTAATCCTGTACGGTGAAACTTACCTTCTGCCATGTTTTTGGTCGAATTGGTTCGTGTTTAGCTAAACTAGATTAAGCTTGAAAATTATTTTCATCAGGTTTTTTTTTTCCTTGGCTTACTCTCGTACATAAAATGAGTGGATGAAGGCTAACCATTAGATTTGGATTTAAGCCAAGACTACTTAATCCCTATTTTTCATATGTTATGCTGGATACAGCTTTTTTTATATATTAACTGCATTTTTACTAATCCCAATACGAGATTTCCTAATTTACAGTTAGTACCATATCATCATTTGGCATTTCTTTGTTCTTATACCGAATGGATAATATATGCATAGGCACTAACCATTTTTCCTTTTTTTGTACTACACCACAAACTTAGTACTCTCTTTTTCCTAAATATCATAATCCCGAGATTTATGAATGTGTAGTGAAAGACAAGCCCCCTTTTCACCAATCAACCCGATTTTATGGCTCAAAGTTATTAACGCAATTCTTAGGTGCTAAATTCCCTACAATTTTATCGAAATGAACAATTCTAATAAATTCAATATAACAAAGAAGCAATTGTTTAGAATGAAAGAAGGTGAAGTCAACACGAACGAATATTTAGAGAAATAATATACGTCTTTATCTCTTGCCCTGATGGACCAAAACAATGACAAAAGTAATATAGAAGACTAGAAACATTATCATTGAAGTTAAGGGTGATAGGAAGTGGCTAATGGTGGTAACCTATAAGCTAACAGGAGTCTAAGACCTAATCACCAACATGCATAAGAGTGCAGCCAGATGTGCATAATAGAATTCTAATATCTTCGAAAACCTGATGCAATAGACAAAAGACTTTGTCCCTTTCCCTCACAACCAAAGTATTGAAGAGAAAATGCACTGCGTGGAAAAGAAGATCATGACGTTTTGTGGAAAGAGAGAAATGGGGGATTGTGAAAAAGAGATGCATGAAAGTAGGGGCAGAAGGAGGACTCTGTTGGATGCCAGGGAGTGGGTGGGCGTGGTCAGTATGTCACATGAATGCTTCATAAACCAAAAGCTCAAAAACCAAAGAAGAGAAAGGTAATTATATATAAATATAACGCTCAAGAATCTAACCCTAAGTTTAATTACTCTTCACAATGACTTTACAAATTTAAATTTCATTAGATAAGTAAGTTAATTTTTCTTTATTTTTTATGTTCAAAGTAATTAAAATTATAATGGTTTAAGAAAATAGGCAGATTGGCCTAAATAACATTTTATTTAAGATATATATGTTACTGTGTACGAATTGGTCTGTGCTGCCAGAATTGGTTGCATTGCATTATATCGGCTTGTTTGTCGGCACAGGTTTGCCCAACGTCCTCTTCACGAGAATGACCATTTCCATCTCCACTTGTTTTCTTTTTCACTCGCTTCTGTTTGTATTTTTCTCTCTCGAAGTCTGTGCTTCATTCTCTCTCTCTTTCTAAGTTTGCATACATTATTTAACTTAGAGAAGATCTTGTTCGCCATTGGCGTACTATATGGTAGTATTGAATGATGAAATGGGCAAGCAAATCATTACCTTGACTTTAAATAAAGCACTTGAAAGCAGTCTTTTTTCTTTCTTTAATAGTACAAAGACATGATTTTAAACCAAGAAAAAGAAAACATTGAAATTATCAAGGAAGAGACTCCCTCCCCCCCTTGTCCTTAATTTCATGGCTCATGATACTCCTTCCTCTCAGTCCAACCAAGTCGCTAACATTTATAATGGATTCCATGATCCAACCTATATCAAACATCTCCTTCAAGTCAAAGGAAAAACATGTCTCCACCTGAAAATTGAACTTCATACGATCCTACTTTACACACCGGCCTAAGCGAGTGACCACAACATGGGAGTATTTTGAAGCTCACAAAAATATAGTAAATCAGTTGTCCTCTTGATGATCCTTTAAGACTATATTGCCAAACTGCATAATGGTATACGACACTTTTGTGATTCATTTTCTTAGTTGTAATGCTGCTGCTCAAGCCATGGCCAAAATCCAGATTGATCATCTATGCCACAGAACATGTTGCTGAGGCTTTCTTCTTTGATCATTTGATCAATCTTCTGGCATTGAACTTCAGGCCTTGAAGGGTTATGTTGAAAGAATTGAGCCACATTTGTGGGCCTCATGGATGATGTAGGAAAAAGTGGTCGACTTGTTGGAGGATTAGATAGAGGACTATCACTGGGTGGTGTTCTTGAGATATCCAACTTTATATCAGAACTGTCACTTCTGTTGCTGCATGAACCCTCAGTTTCTTTATTCAGGTTAATTGATTCAGTTGGTTCTCTTCCTTTTAGTGTCAATATCTGCAGCCATTAATTGACTTAATCAAGAAGAAACATGCATGGTTCACACAAGCTAGTAATTAGTTCCTCTTTTTTTCAATATAAAAAGTCAGCTGAAAACACAAGCAATGTGAGAGACAGAAGTGAAGAGAAATGTAGAGAAAGGAGGTGAGTTTTGAGGCGGGGAACTTGGCATGATTGGAGCCACCTATCTTCTACACCCTTGAATTAAAGAAAGATCAATTCATCAAAAGGTGTTCCCTTTTCATGTTCTCTTTTCTTCTTCTTCATGTTCTCTTTTGGTTTCTTTTCCTTTTTCTTTCTCCAGTAGGGACAATCAAAGAGTTGCACTAGTGATATTGATTGCAAAAGAAGCTTTTTAAAAGGCCCTCCTAGAAGTTAATAGCAAAGAAAAGGTCCAACGAAATCATTGCAGAAGAGAAAGTCAGAAGCATAAATCATGAACAAATGATCAAAAGTTCCAAATTATGGCTAAATAACATGATCTTGAAGGCATAATAGACTTAAATCCCACAGAAAACCAAAAGATAAGAAACATTAGGCATATTCACTAGAGAAAGCAACTAACTCATCAAAACTTACTGTACAAACTACAATTCAATGCAATAAACTAACCTCTGCATGTAGTTTTTGATTCTGAGTTTGGAGAGCATCATTATCGGCTTTCACGGCTTCATACTGTCTCTTCAGAAGATCATAATCTTTCTCAAGTTGCTTGGTCTTCCATCTAGCTCTCCTATTTTGGAACCATATAGCAATCTGTCTTGGTTGCAGACCAAGAGCCCTAGCCAGCTGCATTTTTCTCTCAGGTTCAAGCTTGTTACCCAACTCAAAGTTCTTTTCAAGTGTCTTCACTTGTTCCATGTTGAGTCTTCTCTTTTTCTCTCCTGCTTGTGAACCATCATCAGACAAGTCATCCTCTCCATTAGCCTCTTCGTGACACAAATCAATTCTTGAAAATGACGTTGATCTTTTCCCGAGAAACGATGCAACTCCTGCAGTACTCAAAGAAAGCACTAAAGAAGTGAGACAACGTCAGGAACCTATCCTCAAAAAGTCGAAGGAATTGAAGGGAAAGAATATATATTATACCCTGAAAATCTTGGGGTGGTAGGATTGGACTGAGAGAAGTGGGATGTTGATGTTCATCTTCATGCGGGGTTTGAAGCATGAAATTTGCTGGGAAAAAAGCCATCCCATTGCTAGACATGACCCAACTATAAGCTTATGCTACTTGTTTTGAAAACAACTTAGGCAATAACCTGCCTGCCATGTTTTTAAGGTCGAAAGGAAGTTGCAGACTTGACGTAACGTACCAGAGCAGAAAAAAAGAAGACGAAACCTTTTTCACTCAAACTGATCAAAAGGAAAGAAGAAAACTTTCAAGTCAAGGATCTGCGAGAATTGGTTTCGATTGACAGCTTATGTACCTTACTGCATTTTCCTCGGAAGAGTTAATATTTTTCCATAGAATGTATTCTCAGAGAAGAACATGATGTGGACGATGATGGAGAGAGAGAGAGAGAGATGTGCGAGACGATTCTATAGTTCCCACCTCTCTTTATATGAAGAGAGAATTCTGATATTTCAATGCGTTATTTTACTGCTAAAAGGAAACAAACTTTCTTCCATCCGCATGAACACTACAGAGATGGGAGCATCAAGTTGTTTGTTAAAAAATACCCTTTGGGATTTAGTCCGATAACGATCGCTTCTCTACACATAAAAGTTATAAAACCTTGATGAACTTTGGGATTTTAGATTAATACGGTGTTGTCTGTACATATATTCTATAAAGTTAGACCATCCAACAAGCTATAGTCGTTTTCATGGTCTCAAATCATACTCGTAGTTACTTCAGAGACAAAAAAATTGATGTGTGCTAATAAAGATGGGTGTGTTCCGATAAGAATTTAACTCCGGAATTAGAATAACTTTCAATTTGCAATTAATTGTGATAAATTATGACAGCTAATTAAGGGCAACTAGAGGCTTTTAAAACCCTGATTCCATTATTAAAACAAGTCAACAAAGAGAATTCGCTTCCTAACACTAACACTACTTAAAACTGAAGTGGGTGACAAAGAGCTAGTCCTTTGAATATGCTTACAATTAGAGAAGAGAAACTAAACAGATTAAGATATTTTTATGTTGTTAATAGTTTATGTGAAGCAAGAAGTTACTAGAGAGAAAACAGAAATGTCTATCCTCCTGAGGCTTAAAAAGGGATTGTATTTGTGTGTGTGCGAGAGAGATAGAGAGAGGTGTGTACTGACGCAAGAATCTAAGGAGAGATGGGTCCAAGCAGAGGGACAGGGTTTGCTACCTAACCCACCAACAGGTATCGTGCATTAGGACCAAGCTCTTTTCCATCCATCCATATTATCTATCCTTTTCCTGTCTATCTACCTGTCAATTTCCCTTCTTTTTTTTTTCCATGAAGATCAAATGACTCTTTTGTATGCAAGTGTGTTCGAAGAGAGTTTTGTATACATAGGAAAAAAAAATGCTTGTGCCTTGTGATAAGAAGAAAATCCCTCTCTTCCTTTTATATAACACTACTGGAACTGTTTTTTTTTCCGTTTTTGTTGTGTCCACAATTTATGCTGTTCATCTATATCTCAGTGCTCCTCTCTCTTCTGCCACTCTCTGAAGAGAAAATTCATCCTCATAATCCCCCCTCATTTCCCGGTCAATACTGTTCCTATATATATATATATATATATATATGTATGTATGTATTATGTACATAGTAATGAATTTAATACGATTCATACATGTATAGACAATTCAACATGACAGTCCCTCAAATCCCTCTTATGGGGTTTATAAAATTCAGTCGTGAAATTGTGAAGAGTACTCCTTGCCATATAAAATTCATGCAAGTGCATCATCTAATCAGTGCCAATTATTTAGATGTTTCCATCCCTCATAATCTACTGCATACTAATAATTAGTTAACTTTGGGTGAAATTTATTATCTGAAGGTGAAAAACAGCTGAATTGTACCCTTTACGTATGTATCCATATTTATTCCAATGTTGTGTGTGGCAACAAAAAACATAATGAAGTCTCCCTTTTAAACTACTGGATAGTATGTCATACATGTTCAAAGGACAAGAAGCAGATACCAACTTTGATGCAAGAAGGACGCGAATAGGTCAAGCTCATTAAACAGGCTTGTATTACTAGTTGTTTATATTTCTTCTATGTGCAGGGGAGATGATCTTCAATAATATTGAAACAAGACCAGCAATATATATGTTAACAAAGAGTATGGTTTAATTATACAAATTAAATATGGATAATCATTGTTGATTTAAAAGATTTTTAAGGAAAAGAAAAAAAATAATCCATCACCCCAAGTATTGTTCTGAACATATTCAAATCCCATAATAGAATGTGTTAACAAAAAATCTTGAAAAAAATTAAGTTGTCTATTAAATAGAAGATAATGAAATATCAAAGTCAAATATGCAATCTAAAACTTGATATTTGGCATCTCTGATCCTTATGTTTGACATATTAATCCTTGTGAAGGTTGTAGTAGGTTTAGAAAATAGGCCATTAATGATTTACATGGGAGTGTTTGCAAGCAAGAGACAGTCACAAGAAAGCCTTCGTGGTACTCAAAATAGGTTTGTTTGATTTTCAGTGCGGAAATGGTGTCTGCACCAGCCAAAACCACAGTGTTTACTATCTGAGGGCCCAATTGAGGAGAGAAATTCTCTTCTGTTCTTCTCTAACTTAGAAATCTATTCTAAGGGGTAAAGATTCACGTCAATCAGTGAAACGCACATGTACAGGAATACTATTTGTGCAATGTAGAATTGATCAACGTTGTACAGGTGATGTGAATCACAAATAAGACACTGCAAAAGGGCAGCTTTCAATTCCACAGTTGCTAACTGTTCTTTTCTCCTACACTATTCTAGCTTCACTGTTTTGATAGAAAGCTGACAGACACACTTGACCCATATGAAAAGAATTTAAGTATTAAAAAGGGTTTTAAAATAGTCATAAGGACAGGTACCAGAAATTTTCATAGGTGATGGAATTGGTTGGGGTTCGATTAGTCTTTCAAGTGATTGAATTGTTTAGAATTGAAGGGTTGTGATTTGACATTTAGGAAAGTTACTGGCACTCGTTCATTTCTATAACCTTTTGTTTTTGCTAACATTTTCCCTGTAATCGATCCATGTACACCTATGAAACAACATCCTCCTGTACCCAGCTATCTAAGTCTGTTTCTTTTCGTTTCAATGGTGTAAAAACTCTCTTCTAGTGTATGCATACTTTGTAGGATGTTTTTATAGCTACAAACTCAATCTTTTTCTTAGACTCAAATTCCTTATGTCATTAGACGCCTCTCTTATTTGAGTTCATGAAAATTAATCTTCAGAAATTCGGAACAGTGTATTGCACCAAAACGATAAGAAAAATGGTAGAGATGAATTCATCCAAGTTTAATCAAATTTAATGTAATAACTAATAACAAAAATATAAATAGTCTAACAAAAAGTTAAATGTAAATATTCAAATCTGAAATAAGGAAATAAGCAAAATTTTCAGACTTAATTTAATTGTTATGTGAATATATTTCTTAATTACATCAAAATTCATTCAAGAACAATATTTTCCCATTGAATACATTGTAATGTAAGTATTTTTTGTTGATATTGATGCAGATAAGAGAATTAGAGATGCTTAAGATCATCTAACACTTTCAAATACAATCTAAAAATAAATGATCCATTTACATCATATCATCATCATCAACACCCAATTAAAGTTCGCTGAATCGTGAGAATCCATTTAAATTAATAAATTATATAGCATATTTAAATTAAAATTCTTTATAATTTTATCATTTAAAATATAGATTTAAAAACTTACCCCAACTACGAATTAGGAAAATTAGTAATATACCACTTTAAAAAAAAGTTCAACTTTCTTGAACTAATAATATATTTCTCTGAATATTTCAATTCAATCTTAAAAGTTATACAAAAATATTTCTTGTTAAAAGAAAAAAGAAAAAAGAAAAAGAGATAAATTTAAAACAAAAGAAGTTAAATAATCTATCACAAATTTTATATGTAATTTACAAATCACAAAAGCCTGAGAAAGCAGAAATTCATATAAATTAATGTCTCAGATATTTGTTAAATTAAGTTATATATAAAGTTTGAATGAGCATTGCGCCGCTTTATATGACTAACACCGTCTGTTATCCCTCCATATTTGTACGTATCAACCCACTGATCATTTTTTTTTTTTTAAATGTGTGTGTGATATATTATTAATATGGTCCAGACCATTATAACTAAAGTAAATGTTGGTTGTGTAATTGAAAAAATAGTACTGATTACAAAAATTTTATAGTAAATTGTAATTTGTATAAGGCCTGATGTTGAAAACATCATCTTTGGTGAAATTGTATTTGTATTTGTATAAAAATGAAAAGGTTGGGTTTTATATTTGTATAAAAATGAAGGGAAGGTGAATGTGTGTCGAATGGGTTGGTAAAAGATTGGGAAAATCATTGGAAAAAGGCTTCTTTATACTTCAACAGGGGAGGGGGAGGGGGAGGGGGAGGGTGTAATCCAGAAGGCCGAAATGAGTGGGTCTCACCAATCTGCGTATTGAGGAGTGTTGAGGTCCCACCGAATTACTTTAGCTTTTCCAAATTGACCAAACGGCAAGCTATCCCCCAGCCCTTACACCTTCACATGACTTTAATAGTTGGAAGCTGAAAGCATTCCATTTCATATTGGGTGGATCCATTCATGTTCCTACTTCCTATCCCAAAGTCTTCTCTCTGAATCTGTCAAATTGATCATGAGAGCAAAAATTTTCAAACTACTGAGCCATATCTCTTGATTCTTTGGCCATTCTCTCTTTTTCCCTCTTTTGCATGTAATATTTTCTATCTGCATAAATTTCATTATGTTACATGATCTCTATGTGTTACTGTTTGGAATAAATAAAAGGAGGGAATTACTTATAATATACACATTAACATAAGAGAAAAAAAATACTTGTTGCGTCTTTTCATACACATCGCCTCCTAATGCTTCTGGGCTGTTCAGCTTATACTGATCCCATCCCATGTGCCCACACCTATTTTGGTTGACGTCACTCTCTATTTTGTTCTTTGGAAATTTCTTTTATTTCTTAATGTTTATTTTCTCCTTCCAACTTCTGTGCCAGCTGAATTTGCACTGATAGTGATTTGTCAACCACTGGACCTGTTATGTTTCTGTTTAAAAATGTTATTTTATCCTGTTCGTGGCTTTGCTCACCTTTTTCATCGAAGAGAGGTAAGCTCGTTAATTAATCAGGACCGTCCTTTCAACTTACTCGACGTCGGCAATCTTTGATCGCCCACAAGTAGCAACGCCAATCTCCAAGCTGGTACTGGAAAGCAAAAGAATTTTAAAAAAGAATATCCAAAATAAAATTTCCATATCTGGTATAATCGTTTTTTGTTTTTGTTCTAACGATTGCATTTATTCTACTATTCAGTTTGCATGTTTAGATTGGGTTCGTTCATCAGTTAAAAAATCTGTGTTATGTATTTAAGAATGCGTATATGCATACTAGTTCATGCAAAATTCGAATCATACGATCAACCAAGGATGTATTACACCTCAAGTGGAACGGAAGGACTAAAAAAACAATTGATCACCGTCGCTTTCACATAATGGCTTGACCAGGAAATGTCCGTCCGACTCTTTGACAGAATGTGGATGCAAAGTATGACATCTTCAGTAACCACGCATAAGACAACCCAACTAACACGTCTGGGTTAATATACATAATAATCTCCTAAGTTTGTCGTCATTGACCGAAAGTAAATATACGTTTAACCTGTCTGAATGAATATGCCCCCTCGAGAAATTAAAAAAAAAAAAAAACTAATTGTTTCCTTTCCTTTCGATTTAGTGGCCACCTCATAAGTACTTAAAGAGCTCTGGTTGTAAAGATTTATGAAAGGAATTATTATTTTATTTTATTTCATCTCCATTCGTTTTTATATACACTTGGATAATGAATTTGAATCATACAATACTAACAGAAATAAATCTATGGTTGTGATGAATTCTAATGAAACAGAAATTGTTTAACAACTCATATTAGCTAGCCATTGGATTTTCCTTTGTGTCTTCTTGTCTTATAGCCCCATTCAAACAAAACCTAGGACTCTGAACTAGGTTTAGGAAACCAAAAGATTGAATCTTGTTGAACTGAGATGCTTCTTGAGAATATCAGCAAGTTGTTCTATAGTACTCACATACTTGATTTACAGAGATCCTTTTTCTACCTTATCCCTGATAAGATGCACATCAATCTTCTCTCACTACAACAAACAAACCCTTTTGAGATGATTTATTTTGCGATGTAACGAAAATCGTCGCCAAAATTTAACATATTGCGACGATTTAAAGAATTCGTCATTAAAATTAACCATTTAGCGACCAAAATAAAAACAGTTGCGAAAGGGAAAACCTTTAACGACGCATAGCAGAAATGGTTGCCAAATGCTGAATATTTAGTGACGATTAAAAGAAATCGTCACTAAATGATCCACAATGGGTGACATGTCAGATACTCGTCGCTAAATAAGCTTATGACAATGCTTTTGAAAAACGTGACTATAACTTATCAAACATTTAGTGATGAATCCTGAAAGTCATCAGCAAAGGGTCTGTATTTGGCGACGATATTTTGAAGCGTGACCAAAAGGTCAATATTTGGTGACGAACTTTTTATTTGGTTGCAAAAGGTTAATCATTCAGCGACGATTTTTTAAAATCGTCACTAAATGTCAAGCATTCTGCAACGATTTCTGTAAATAGTCACGAAATGATACACATTTAGTGACAATTTGTTGACGATGTTTGTCTACAAATCATCACTAAATGTGTACATTCAGTGATGATTTCTAGAAATCGTCATTAAATGTCTAGAAATAGTCACTAAATGTATGACATTTTCTAAAATTATTAAACTAACATTTTTATAATCTATCATAGTTAAGATATGTTTTATTGAAGATTTTTTTCAATGTTTACAACGTATTATTAAAAAAAACTCACAACATAATTTTAAGTGTTAAACAGTAGTATTAATTAATCATTAGTATTTACTAACATTGCAAAAATTAGTTATAAAAATTTTAAATAATTTTATCAATATAATAATGTGATATATGGAGTAGTACGAACTTTGAATTAGAAGTTATCAAATTCATACAGTCATAGAACCAGAACAATAATAGTCCATATTCAATAGTACGCAACTTAACCCCTAAGTAGTAGATATGTTATTTGACAAATTATTACAGATACAACAATAAATCAACTTTAAAGCTGAGTTCATTTAATTGACTTGCTAAATGACAATGATATAATTATTTATTTGTATTCCAAGTAACATGAGAGTCAGTAAAGTTAAACAAGTCCCCAATGTTTGGACTCCTGAGAATGGTCTTTGCACATTCGAACGCATCAATTAGAACAATAACAGTTGTTCCCTCAAGTGTAGTGTGAAATCCTTTTGCAACAGCTTTTTTGCTATAGCTAAACTTGTAGAGGATATAGTGAATGAGTTGCTGAATTTAGTACCTAAAATATAATCGGTATAGAACTTAGATATTGTCATATTAGTAAACCATTAAATGAACTGAAATTGAAGTGACATGCATACGAGAATGAGTAGACGAAGTATGTGGAATTGACAAATTTTCCAAAACAACCGATTTCCCTAATCCTTTACGGACTATTGTGACATCGCTCCCGCCTCCATAGCCATACATGTCATCTTCAAGACTCAAGGAAGCTTAAAACAACATGTAGTATAAACCATCAAATGTGAATATATATAATAGCTTCATAAAGGGAAATAAGATGTACATAATAAGGAAAGTAATGTTGTTCGGATGACATTAAACACTTTGAAGTAGAAGATCAACCATGGAAGACAAACGATGATTAGTGTATGAAGCGAAGATTTTTTCCACATTGTTGGTTTTTTCAATAGGGACAATTTTGCCACATTCCTTCCAATAGAATGAATTAGGGACATCTAGAACTAGTCTCTATGTCGACATTCCTTGATTAATAATGTTAAGAGATATATTCTACAAAATTCAATTTAGAATAAAATGATGATATGTTTAACTCAAATTTCGATGACAAATGAAACTAGTCCAGTTTAGCACTTATACATCTTCAATATGCCTAATGATATGAAAGTTACCGTAACTAAAATTTCAAAAATTTATTGTGTAATTTGTATCATATGCAAAATTTAGAATTTAAAGGAGAATAGATATGACTATGTTCTTGATGTACAGAAATATAGTATTATCTATATGTCTCTATATTACTATTAATGGAAATGAGTAAAAGTAAAATATTCTTGAAATAATTTCATCAATGCAGAAACAAAGCTTTGATCAGAGTAAGCGTTAAACGTCAGTGGGAAGATAGTCATAAAGAAATAAGAAAGATAGACAGTAAATCATCTTCAAAACACAACCACAAACACAACTCATACATTAAATGGATAATTAGGAATTCACAATAAATACCTAAAGGGTTTCAGTAAATAATCATAATAGAACAAAAGAACAATCACAATAACTCACAATAGAACAAAAGAATAATACCGATTTAGTGAATAATCGTTCTTCGACGGTGATAAGCAGAACACAAAACCTAAACAAGTTATCTACGAGAGGATTTTGGATTGGTATTGACCGCTTGAACGAGAATGGGGTAGGCTTTTATGTTTTTGTCTTTGAAAACCTAATACAAAATGATGTCGTTTTTCTAGTTTAGGTAAACAATATCGTTTATTATTTGTTGTAGTTGTTTGGAAGTAGTATTAATTAATTTGCTACGATTTATTGTATTCAGTCGACAATCGTCAGATGTAGCGACTAATACATGGTTCGTCGCTAAAGCCCGTCGATTCATAAATAATTTTTAATAAATTTATTTTCCTATTCCAAATAAAACATAATTTGAATTGAAAATTAAATTATTCATTTGAAAACTATCTGGAAGTTAATATTTTGACCATTCAAATAAAATAAATTGACTTACAATTTTCATCCAATTATAAATTTTCATTAATATAATTTCAAAAAACTTATTTGAAAAAATTAAACATTTTAATTATTGTAATTAA
>JANQAP020000074.1:2446439-2470974 GCA_026874005.2 Erythroxylum coriaceum
GTATAGGAAAAAGATTAAGGAGGTTATAAATTTCTAACTTGATTCTAATCAGTTTTGGAAGGATTTATCGAGGAAATGCAACTTGGATTACAATGATACAGAATAAAGGAATGTTTTCATTGGATTTCTAACTTGTCATATATGAAGATGGCATTTATAAATGGATTGACTCTCTCATTCCTTTAAGGTATGAAGATGAGATGGAGACCTATTAATGAAGGAGGCCAAATGTTTTTGTTCTTATTATCAGCTATGGACAAGCTTATTGCTTAGTGCAATAGCTATTCTTTAATATGTATTTGTTTTAACTAATTTGATGCCATTTTGAATTAGCATGGAATATGAGCTTCTTATGAAGGTTGTATTTTAGTTTATTCCTTGGAAAATTCTGACTTGTGGCCACTAATGCAATTCTTTATTTTCCAAAAAAATTATCAATTTTATTATAATAATATAAACATAATTGCAAACATCATAAAAGCTGAAAATATAGTTTTCTATATAAATAAACATACCTAAGAAATAACTATAGTATAATATCAAAGCTGATAAAGTTTGTATCCCTGAACTTCTACATATGGACCAATAACTAAAGTGGTAGTTGGCTTATATGGAAAAATCTTCATAGGAGACCTATTAATGATCAATGCCTTTCTAATTTGGGAAAAAACAAGGTCATCTTTAACAATTATAGGTATTATGGTCACTTACTAATTGAAATTGTTTATATTGTAAAGAAATAGATAAGAAAGGCTCCACTTTGATTTAACAATTTTTTAATAGGAATAAAGGACTATAAGTTGGTAGTGAATAATGGTTTGTCTTCATATTTGTTTTTAATTTGTCGTACAAATGATATGGTTACATAACTATAATGTGCAAGAAGTGACAACAACATTATATAGTTTGACATATGGGCCTCATATTTGTGGGAAGCGATAAACAGGTTGCATTATTAATAGGGTGAGATATCACATACAAGATCGAGATAGTCGAATTAGAAGTCAAAATAGTGGGGTTGTCATTGAAGGATGTCATGATGACGAAATCATTGACTTCTATGGTGTCATCTATGAAATTATAGAGTTGCACTACATCAAGGATAAGAAGGTTGTTCTACTTAAATACAAATAGTTTGATCTAACTGATATCAGAGTGAACAGGCATATTACTAGCATAAATGTTAGTAAGACATGATATGATAATGATCCTTTTATCCTTGAAAGTCAAGCTAAACAAGTTTTCTAAGTCAACGATACTGTATTGGGTAGCTATGGAAGGTTATTCAAAAGTTTCAACAAAGGAATGTCTTCAATTTTTTTGAAAGGGATATTAGTGAATTTGATAAGGATGTTGATGAAGTCTATCAAGATATTGGAATGGAGATGAATAACGAAGGTGTTCCAGTAGAAGATGCAGATATATCATCATTCCCAACATAGTTCAACTGGATGAAGTCCAAGCCCATCTTATCTTACAAATAGATGAAGATTATACTCAGGATGACTTCAATGACAATGACAATACTTTGCTCGAATATATTAGTGATGAAGAATCAAACGATAATGTATTTAATGATAATGATTTTCTTAATCTTGATCATGATGATTGAATGTAAATAAGTTGTTTGTATTGTTTCAAATGTTAATAAGATAATTACCTTATGTTGTTGGTGTTTTAGTTATGTTAATTTATGATTACTACAAGCATATTTTTAATGTTTCACTTATGTTTTTACGGATGTTGATGATTTTCAAAATTTTGAACATGATGATTGAATGAAAATAAATTGTTTGTGTTGTTTGAAATGTTAAGAAGATAATTGCCTTATGTTGTTGATGTTTTACTTATGTTAATTTACCATGACTACAAGTATATTTTTCATGTGTCATTTAATGATGACGTTTTTCAAAATCATGATCATGATGATTGCATGTAAATAAATTGTTTATGTTGTTTGAAATGTCTCGAAGTTGTAATTGCCTTATGTTGTTGATGTTTTAGTTATATTAATTTACCATGACTACAAACATATTTTTAATGTTTCCTTTAATATTTTATTTTTCAATTACAATTATACGTTATGTTCATAATTCGTTTTACACAGGTTCATTATAATGGGTCCTGGTAGAAATAAGAGAAAGATGGTGATAACGACAGATGAAGTTTCTCCCACAGAACAACCACAAGAAAGTCAACAACAACCTTTACCAACATCGTCTGATAGTCATGAGGGATCTTCAGGTCTGTTATTGATAACCAAACATATTTACATTTATGCTAAAATTACTCATTACATGTTTAGTGTGTTTTTCTCATTATGTTTTTTTCAGGTTCCAATACTGGCATCAGAAAATGAGGTAGAGGTAAGACAAAAGGTGTTGAGTTCCAACGGATGAATGTTGCAATGAATACCAAGTTGTCAGTGACGATGATCCCACACAACGACGCCCAGTGGATAAGATCCAAGTTGCAAAATTGGCCAATGAGTTAGGCGTCGTCGTCAGGAATGAGTTGCCTTGCCTTCAGCATGTCAGGCAGTTGAAAGAAGAAAACTTGCTCCAAAATGCTTAAGACAAAGTTTCGGTAATATTTCAATTCATTTCATTATATGTATTGCAATTTTACTTAACAAAAATAATAACTTAACTTATACGTGTTTTTCACAGATGAAGCTCAATATCGTTGATATCGACACACCTGAGGTTTCAAGCAGTGTTAGTTCACTATTGAAATAAAGGGTGAAGGATCATCGATATCGACTTCATAAATATTACCAGTCTTTCCCTTCCGATGAAGAAGTAAGGAGACATGTTCTAGAACGGGTGACTAAAGAAAATTGGAATGAAATGTGTGATTATTGGGCTTTAGTGAAGGTTCAAGTTTGATTTTTTCTCTTCATATTTCCTTCCATTAATTATGTTTATACATCTCAAGACTACTTTGCTTAATTTAGGAAAAGTGTGAGAAAGCCAAGGCTAATAGAGCAAAAATGAAGACTTCTCATAACACCGGCTTAAGATCATTTGTCATTGTCTGACAAGAATTTGTAAGTGTAACGTTTTCAATTTATTATTCTATTTTTTAATACGATAAATTCTAATTGGTTATAATTTTTTTAATTCATATTATAGAGCCAAATATAACTCCAAAGGCAAGAGTGTGATAGGATCCAATCACACAGACTACAAGGAAGGTCAAGGTTGGACGTCTAAAGAGACACAAAGTAATTATGTAAGCATAAATAAATTAATATTACAATTTATTTTTCTATGTAATAGTAAGTAAAAAATTTTTGGTTAACTCGATTTTCTATTTTAAATTGTAGGACAAGATGCAGGAGTTGTTGCAGAAGTCATTGGCTGAGGGGAATCAGCCCAATGTCGATGACATTTGCAACAATGTCCTTGGTACACGATCGGGCTATATCAAAGCTCTTGGATATGACCCTAAGCCTATTGGTGCCTCTTCGTCACGATCAACATATGTGACGGCACTTCAAGAGGAGAACCAAGCACTGAAGATTAAGTTATAATGCACAGAAGATAAGTTAAATCGTAATTTAAAAGAAGTGAACAAGCTTAAAAAGATGGTCAAACAATTACTAGGCTCAACATATGTCAGTAGTAATGATGACGATGAGGAGTCTTAGTTTGTGTATGACCTTTAATTATTTTTTTATAAAATACATTTTATTTTTAATGTTTATTTTATTTCAATTTATTATTATTTAAAAACATGTCACTAACATTAATTATAAAATGAATAATTTTTATATTTCAAACTGTCTTAAAAATTGTAATAAATTAAAATAAATTTGTTTTAAACAATTATAATAATATTTAAATTCAAAATTAAATTTTGTCACTAAATAATATTAGCTACCAAAACAAAATCGTCAAAAAAAGTTATTAACTATGTTTACAAGAACGTCGTCAAAAACATTTTGCTACAACCACATATTAGTAGGTAAAAGTATTTTGCTACAAAAACAAAATCGTCATAAAAAACTATTAGCTACCAAAACCAAAATCGTCATAAAATTTTTTTACCTACATTTGCAGAAACGTCTCTAAAAATATTTCCCTACAATAAATAATTAATAGCTAAAACTATTCTACTACCAAAATGAAATCGTCACTAAAAATAATTACCTACGAATATAGTTTAGTAGGAAAAAACTTTTAGCTACGAAACAGAAACGTATCAAAATAATATGTATAATGTTCTTTATTCTCATCAATTATACTTTTTACCGATGAATTGTTTGTCTCAAAAAAACTTTTTAATGACGATTTTGGTAAAACGTTGTGGATGTTGTTTTGCTACTGGGATTCAGCGACGATGTGAGCAACGATATTTTTTCGTTGCAAATTACTATTTGCGATGATTTGTTATTGATTAGCGACGTTTATTTTCGTCGCTAAATGTACAATTTGTTGTAGTGTCTATGTGTTTTGTTCGTGAGTGAAAATCTAGATTTTGAGCTAGTGATTGAGCTCAGTTATTGTCGCACCACAGAGTTGATTTGTGAGGAAGAGAAAACCCTAGCTCAAAAAGTAATGACGTGAGCCATAGAAGTTCAACAAACACTTAAGAGAGAGCTCGATATTCATCTTTGATACTTGATCGAGCTATTATGGGTTGCTTTTTGGAGGTTTATAAGACAAAGTTGCCCCTAGGAAGATACAACCACCATTGGTAGACTTCCTATCATCTGGAAAGCTGGCCCAATCGGAATCATTGTAGGCTTGAAGGTCCAGAGGTGTAAACAAAGGAAGAAAATGCAATCCCAGACTTGAAGTGCCTTTCAGGTAGTATAGGACTCGTTTACAAGCAACTCAATGAGTATTAAAAGTATTTGCTAAGAACTAGCTTAGTTTGTTTACAACGAAGCTTATGTCTGGTCTAGTGTTACACAGGTATTGAAGTGCTCCTACAATGCTGCAATAGAGAGTTGGATGCTCAAAAGTTGTGCCATCATAAAGTGATAGCTTGGTTACTATGGTGATTGAAGTTTAGTAAGGCTTACATGAGGACATCTTGGCTCTGTTAAATAGTTCTTGATTACAGTGGTTTTATGAAAGGTATAAACCATTGCTATTTCAGTAAGCCTCAAAACCAAGAAAATGATTTATGCTTCCAACGATTTTTAATGCAAAATGAGACTTTAATTGATTGATGACTATGTGAATTGCTTGAGATAAGTTTCCTGTGATTAGTATATCATCCATGTAGACCAATAGTATTGTAATCATAACTCCCTGATTGTGTGAATAGAACAGAGAAGTGTCTAACTTGGAATTGAGAAAGCCCTACTGATGCAAGGATTCTGAGAGCTTTTCTATTATTTGTAGATGATTCTGGTGACTGAAAACATTCTACTACAAAAGAGTGATTTAAAACTGCCATTGAATAGGATGAAGTTAAGTTTGGGGTTGATAAAGGAATACTTGGTGAAGTTGCATTTTATTTGAGTGTGTGGGAAAAAGTTAAAGACATGGAAACTCTTCCTTATTAAATTCTACACGACGAGAGATGAAAATCTTGCCTTGATGGTTTAAGCATTTATAGCCTTAGTGCATTGAACTATATCCAAGAAAAATGCATTTAGTAGTATGAAAGTCAAATTTATGGTGAGAAAAATATCTAAGATAAGGAAAACAATTGCAACCAAATGTTTTGAGATAGAGATAGTTTGGTGGTTTATTATCAACTTCTCAAATGGTGAGATATTATTGAGTCTTGGAGATGGAAGGTTATTGATGAGGAAGGTAGTTGTAGATAAGGTTTCAAATCAATAGGTAAGGGGAATCTGAGCATGCGATAAGAGAGTTACGCCTATTTCAGTAATATGTCGATGTTTCCTTTCAGAAACATCATTTTGTTTGTGAATGTGAGGAGAACTAAAATATGGTTGTATCCCATATTGTGTGAGGTAAGGTAATAGGACTTTGTATTCCCCTCCCATGTCAATATGAAGAGCTTTGATCTTTTTGTTCAATTGAAGTTCAATATTAGTTTTGAATTTAATAAAAATTGATAGTGTATTTGATTTTAGTTTTAGGGGATAAACCAGACCATGGTGTAAACATCAACAAAAATGAGGTATTATTTATGTCCTCCAGTTAAGAGATATGGAGAGGGTCCCCAAATGTCTGAATAAATGATATCTAATGGATATATCATGTGTTTGAAAGGGTAATTTATGCAATTTTCCTTATTCGAGCATCACAAAAAGACAAATTGTTTAGATTAATATTAACTTCATTAAACTCAAAATTTGTTTCAATATACTGTTGGAAGGATGTCCTAGTTTGGCATGCCAAACATTAACATTCTTTTGTGTTAAATTTGCCTCACAGTGGTTATCTTTTGAAGAAGAAAATTTTGTATAATTTGAATGGGAATCACTAGACTTATGAGCAGAATGTGTTTGTATCACTGGCATGGTTTTGTTTTGTTATGTGGTAGCGTCAAGGCTATATAGGCCATCTCGAAGCACTCCTTTGAGCAGAACCTTCCCTGTTACCTTGTCCTTAAACAAACAATTAACATCAATAAACTCAATAGCAATCTTATATCTTTGGTAAGTTTAGATATGCTAAGTAGATTTTTGGTTATATTTGGAACATGCAGGACTTGTTTCAGTGCAAGAGGAGTGTGTATATTATCTTGGAAAGGTGTATGAGATGAGCCTACATTAGCAATAGGGAGAGAATTACCATTACCAACAGTAAGGTGATCCTTGCCACTATACTCTGAGTTGATTGAAAGATTGTTGAGGTTTGTTGTTACCTGATTTGTAGCCCCACTATCCACAAACCATATACTATCATTGACTGCTTTAGAAGAGGGATAACCTTATTGATTAAGGGCTAAGTAAGATTGGGGGTAACTTTGTTCATTGGTCTATATAGTTTGATGAGTGGAATTGTTCTGTTTCCATGACTATGTAGTATTGCCTTGCCACGATATATCAAACCGTTTATGACATTTTAGTGCCTCAGGTCTAGGTTTGTGGCAAAGCTAACGAAAAACTCGATTCCTATTCCATCTGCCTCCTCTTCCATGTCCTACTATGCCTCTAAATCCACCTCTTCCACCTTGATTTTTTAGGGTTTGGTTATTATTGTTGCCAGTTGCAAAGTTTGCAACAGGTGATGAAATATTTGTCAGTTCAATTGTATCCAGCTATTCCATCCTTGTTTCATGCATCATGAAAGAGTATTGCAGTTTTTATAAAGTTGAAGTTTTCATTGAGTGTGTTAAATAAACCACAACAGGGTCATATTCATGACTAAGTCCATTGAGGGTACTTAATATTAGTTCATATTCTATGGTGGCATATCCAATAACTTGGAGTGAATCTCCTAAGGTTTTAACTTTTTGTAAATATTTATATATGGTGTGTGATCCCTTTTTTATTATTAAGAGTTTATGTTTTAGTTGTAGGACTCTAACTATGGAAGTTTGAGCATAAAGACTCTCCAGGATTTGCCATACTTAGTAGGATGAGTTATAATAGTTTACCTTCCCTATCACTTCTTCTCTAATGGTTGATAGCAACCAACAGAACAACAACTAGTCTATTTTGTAATCTAAGTTTTTGGTGGCTTGATCTATGTCTGCAGTCTTGATGAAACTTTCAAGCTCAAGAGCTCTTATGGTTACAAGAGTTTATGCTCTCTAATTGATAAAGTTATGTCTATCAAGCTTAATAGGAACATTAAAGTTTAGGGTTTTTGCTAAGATGGGAAAATCAAGAGAAGGGGTAAAAGATTGTGAAGCATTTTGGCTAGTAGCTAATGAGCCAGAGTTTGGATCCATTGATGTTGGTCACAAATATTACTCTGATACCATATAAGGATTTATGAAAGGAATTGTTAATTTATTTCATCTCTATTACTATTTATATAAACTTGGACAATGAATTTGAATTATAGAATAATAATAGAAATAAATCTATGATCATGTTAAATTATAATGAAACAGAAAGTGTTTGACACCTTATATTAGCTGGCAATTGGATTTCCTTTTGTTCCATTTGTGCCTTCTTGTCTTGCATCGGTATTGTCAACAACATTTCATATAGTAAGGAGGAATAATTAAGGTTGAGACACCGCAATGAGATAATGAAAATCCTGTGGCTCATCAACAGAAGATTAAAAGCCTTATCCAAATTACCTTTTTAGTGTAAAAGGAAAACTTCACAAGCTGCTTGCCATATCAACATAAATTATCTTTGAGATTTTATTATCGAAAAAAGGATTGGATACATTAACAAGATAATATAATAGCTAAATTAGTATGGAAGGCAAAGCACTTGCTTTTGTATGCATTCATAACCTATTCAGTTCAATTGCTTCATAATCTATATAAGTACAAAGGTTCACAATGTAGACCAAAAAATGAAAACATTGGGATATATATGAATATATCTTTCACTATTAAAATCAAACTTATGCATAACAGAAATGGTAAAACTGTAATATGTAACATGAGCCTTAGTTACATGCCTAAGATCAAACGTAAAAGTGAATAAATGAAGAAAACATGGGAAATATCTGTTATGTTTTCCATAACTTCGGATGAGCTTTTCGATGCTAAAAATGTTGAACTTTCTCGACGTTAACAACATTCCGTTGATCAACTTTCATAAAGATCATCAAGAAAGTTTGGAATTTTTGATATTGAAATGCTCGTCTGAAATTATGGAAAGCAAAACAGGTATTTCTCATATTTTCTTCATTTATGAACTTTCATGTTTGATCTTGGGTGCGTAACTAAGGTTCATGTTACACATTACAGTTCTTCCATTTCTATTATGCATAAGTTTGGTTTTAATAGTGAAAGATATACTCATACATATCCCAATCTATTCATTTTTTGGTCCACATTGTGAACCTCTGTACTTTATGTAGATTGTGTAGTAATTGAACTGAATAGCTTATGCACGCATATATAGGCAAGTGCTTTGCCTTCCATACTAGTTTAGCTATTCCAATATGTTGTTAAATTATTTACACCATCACCAAGATTTCACTCAATGCACTTAAATGTTTAGGGTTAAAATTATCAAAACTCTCAATCAATGTATAGTAGAATTCTTACTGTAGGCTTACAGTAAAATCACATCTTCACCATTTATGTACATACTAGAAACATAAATAAAAAGGTCTTTGTATAAGTTATAATGGGGTTTAGGTAAGGTATGATATGCAATATATTTCAAGACTTGTTTACAAATATACATAGATCCTTTCATTGCCAAATTAATGGTACTACATACTTTTTAAATCTTTTTTCTTTCTTTTCTTCTTCTTCTTCTTTTTTTCTTTTTTTCTTCTTTCTTTTATGCTTTATTTTTCACAATAAACATTCAATACCACAATTCAAGAAATATTGGGCCTTTCACAAATTTCAAGTCTCAATAAGTAAATAATGCAAATAACTTTCAAGGTTCAAAATAATAACAAGTCTTCAAAGAAAAGTAGGAATAAGGCTTAATATATGGGTTTAATTAATGAAAAAGTCTAAGACTTAACTTGGTTATTCCTAAAGGTCAATTTTTAGGTATGATAATTTTCAAATAAAAAGATTTAAACAAGTAGGTAAATATAAGTGCCTTTATCATATTAATGTTTCTATTTTTCACAAATATGGTCTCAACATGCATAATAAAAGTAAGATCTAGAATTATCCTACTATGCATGATATCACACACATAAAAGAATAACAAGAGCTTTAAAAATTTTTGAAAAATTGCCCTTAGGCTCAAGAGCTCATGAAAAAGATCGATATATATATGTGTAAATAATATACAATATCATTCAACTTGAAAATTTCGATGATTATGAAAAGTATGACCTAGAAACTAATTTCATTCTAACCATCATCCTTTAACTATAGGTTTCATAACTTGTAAGTAAGCTACCTGACTGTCGTTACTACCACCTTTCTTCCTTGGGTTATTCCCTTGAATTTGTGGTCTCTCTGGTGGATCTGTATGAGTAGAGTCCTGCAATACTTTTTTACGAGATTCCTTTATCTTGATAGCATCTAAAAATTCAAAAGGATTTTCCTCACCATCAGAGACTCTAAATATAACCCTCTTATCCCCCACTTTTAAGGTTAACTCGCCTCCTGCAACATCTATAAGAAACTTGGTGGTAGCTAAGAATGGTCGTCCAAAGATAATGGGTATATCCAAATCTTCCTCTATATTTAAGATGGTGAAATTAGTGGGAAAGGTGAATTTGTCAACCTTAATAGACACATCCCTGAATATGCCCCTAGGATGGTGGGTTGATCTATTAACCATTTGCACGCACATCCTAGTTGGTGTTAATTTACCAAATCCCATCTTTTTGCATAAAGTTTAAAGCATCATACTGACACCAACTCCTAAGTTCGCAAAAGCCTTATCCACTTTGACATTACTAATAGTGCATAGGATATAAAATTCGCTAGGTCATCTTGTTTTTGTAGTAGTGCTACCACTTTTTTGGAGTCCTTCTTACTTAACACTTCACTCTCCAGTTTTTTTTGATTCCTATTTATTTATTAACTTTTTTTTATGGATTCAGCAAGGGCAAGTCTCGTTTTCAATTGCTCTATTATATCAAGGACCTCATTCAACTATGTTTCTTTTGACTTTCTCTATGCTCGGATAGGGTATGGAATAGCAGGTTGATACTCTTTGATTCTTTTCAGGTTATATTTACTCTGCAGGAAATGTTCACTGGCCCTTTTCTCTTCTTCTTCCCTTACTTAATCTGTAATAGTTTCTTTTTCTTCTGGAAGTTCTTTTTGAAATGTCCATCCATTCATGAAACTAGCCTTTATCTTTTCTTTACTCTCAAACTTGTGATGGTCAGCTCTCATTTAATTAAGGAATTCCATTAATTTATCTCTAACTCTTGCTTCCTTTTCTTCTTCTGTTTTTTCTTCTACTAATTGGAGCTTCTTTTTAGTGGCTCGAGTGATTACCATTATCCTTTCCCTCGGATTTGTTTTAGTTGTGCTCAACAAACTCCCCTTTGGTCCTTCCGCCACTGATTTATCTAGTTGATCGAATTTTATATCTAAGTTTTGTATGGATGCTTATGTCTGCTAATGCTTCACCTTTAAATCCTGAATATGTCCCAGTATCATCTCATCCATACTCGGGTTCCTCATTTGTGATGTTTGTGTCTAAAATCCCAGTGGAGGATTATTCCTTTGATGGACTTGGTTACTCCATAAGAAGTTAGGTGGTTCCTCCATCTTGGATTATACGTATTGCTGTGGGGATTATTTTAGGTTC
Source organism: Erythroxylum coriaceum (assembly GCA_026874005.2). Classification (NCBI taxonomy): domain Eukaryota; kingdom Viridiplantae; phylum Streptophyta; class Magnoliopsida; order Malpighiales; family Erythroxylaceae; genus Erythroxylum; species Erythroxylum coriaceum. Next base: position 2,457,748 of record JANQAP020000074.1, read on the forward strand.
CTGGAGCATTACCTAAATAATCGACATGTTCGGGTTGATCATATTGACAATCTTGTCTTGGGTGATCTAACCTACACAACTAGCACTACATTACTCTTCCTTGTAGAGCCATAGTAATGTTGTCTATCTTCTTGCTCAGGCCTTCACTTGACTCGCCAGTCTCGTCACAGTGTCTACCTTGTAAACTCCCTATAGCCTACTAATGGTTTGTGCTCTAGCTGAGCACCATTGATAGTTATTCATGGCCATGTCCTCAATCAACTATTGGGTCGCTTTAGGTGTCTTATTATTCAACATCCCTCCAACTGCTGCATCAATTGATTGCCTAATGTTTTGACTTATCCCATTGTAGAATGTTTGGATTTGCATCCACAAAGGTAATCCATAATGTGGGCTGAAACATCTCCTTAAACCTCTTTTAAGTGTCATATAATGATTCCCCTTTAGTTTGGGAGTAAGATGAGATGTCGTTCCTCAGTTTCCTACTTTTCGCAAGGGGAAAATAATTTAGTAAAAATTTTTCACCACTTGATCCCAGGTGGTTAGTGATGAATGTGGCATAAAATTAAGCCACTGCTTTGTTTTTCCTCTCAAAGAGAAAGGAAATAGACGCAATATGATGGCATGGTCATTTACTTTGTTTATTTTAATTGTATAACAAATCTCTAAGAAATTAGAGATGTGCACGTTAGGATCTTTGTTTAGAGTTTGTCAAACTGAACTGACTAATGGACCATCTAAATGTTGCTCAACTTAATCTCGAAACTATTTACTTGTACAGTCAGTTTCACAATGTTAGACTCTATGCCATTTAATTCTAGCTTAACATAATTAAACATTGTTCATAATTGGTTTGTCATATTGCACGATCCATCAGCATCTGCGCGACCTTCCAAGTTCTCAATCTGACGATCTAATTCAAACTCCCTAAGGTTTATTTTTCGACGATTCCTGTACACAATTCTTTCTATATCAAGATTTACGTTAAGTAAGTTCTTAGTGTTACTCTGATTCATAAACTAACCTGGAGTTTAAATCTAAAACTAAAGAAATACCCTAACTAAAAAAAAATCAAATAACATAAATAAAACAAATAAAATAAAGTAATTAAACAAACAACATCACATAAAATAAAATAAACAAGTAAAACAAAACAAACAAATAAAAGTAATGACTAGATTAACAAAACTAAAGTGTTCCTAATATCACTGTCCCCAGCAATGACACCAAAAAATTGATTGACTTAAAGCATAATAGTCAATATTAAATAACTACAAGTACACGACATAGCTGTAGCTAGTGCCAACAAGTATGGGTCAATCATATGAAGATGATAAGTACTAGTAATTACTATTGTTTTATTATCTAATCTATGTATTGATTGTAATTTTAATTAAGAAAACTAAAATTTAGCAATAAATGTGAACAAGCAGCACAAATCAAAGCAAAGGATTGATGACACTTAATTAATTAATGATATAAGATGATTAATACCAAGGCTTCGAATCCTCCTAATCCTTTAACCGATTGATTATTTGTCATGCAATTATGTTGTTGATTAATTAGACCATGGAGATTCTTAAGGTATACTAGTAGCTAACCTTGAGTTTACCAACAACTAATCCTAAGGTCTCTAACCGAATTACTCAGGTTAAAACTTATAAGATTGCCTTACCGTGTTATGAATCCCTCTATCAGGTTTGACCCTAATCCAAAAGATTTATGTCGGCCTATCTCTAGGATTGCAATAAACTTTTTCTAATTATCGTGGATCTATTCAAACCTAGGATTCTCAATCACTAATTATGAAATCAGATTAAAGTCTAAAAATTAGATTAATAGATAGTAATAAAAATAGATAATCAGATTTTAATAATCAACAAACGCAATTGGATTCATAAATTAATCAAATCATTATTTGGAATCAATTAAGGTTCATTTGACTTAGATACCAACAAAAAATTTAGCTATACATTGGCAAACAAGAATTCACATCCATATATAGAGAAAACAAAATAGAAAACATCATAATCATAATTTTAAATCTCCATGTATGTTCTCTATTATGTATTCTAACAATGTAGATGTCCGATCTTGCATCCTGATGAATTTTTCAATAAAAATCCTGTGGTCTTTTGCTCCTTAAGCTCCGAATTACCTCTTGAATCACTTATGAATGTCTTTAGAAATTCCCAGTCGCTCTCCCCTAATTAGCTTTGAATCATCGAATTTATAAAAAAACCTAGAATTTTAGGGTGCACTTTCACGATATTTGGCCTATACAAACAAGTGTGCATAACCAAGGTATGCCAGATATTGTGAAAGTACATGAGCGTTAAAAGTTGCATGACTGTTCATTTCTTCCAAATTGCTATTTTTTAAGTTTTAACCACATTTTCGTCTGGTTTCTTCTCCTTTAAGTCTATAGAGGCAATTATAACCTGTATACACACTTGAAGCAAATTAAGTACTAAATATATAATAAAATTATCAAATATCAAGCAAAATACATCAATTATGGTGTCAAAATATAGTCAAATATTCATCTATCAACATCTTTGACATTTTTTTCTCAGGTATGCCAGCTAAACTTTAGTGATTCTCACTTATCAACTCCATCTTCTTTCTCACCAACAAAACTTCATAGCCCTTTTTTGATAATTAAATACTATATCATTCAACATCGATCGCCATTAAACCCCTAACATTATATCATTTCTACCTATATCAATAACCAAGGCATCTATACAAAACTCTTTTCCACCCATCTGCCATTTAAGGTTCTACACACTTGAGTACACTTTAACGTATTCCTCCTCGTACTGCAATCGTCAAATCTTTCACCTCCTCTAACTCCTTATTGATTCTGTTACTAAAATTTTTCTAAGAAATTATTTGTGCTTCCACCATACACTAATAAGTGGATAACCTTTCTTTCTATCATACCCTGTACCTTAATCTGTTGATACTTTACTATACTCACTCCTAATATTGCCTATAATGAAATGTTATGATACTCCTCCTCTTCAACTTCCTTAACTTCCTTATTCTCTCCATCTTCCTCTACCATAAACATATGCAACATATTTTTTTTTCATTTGTGACGAGAAATATATTTTTCTTCACACTGGAAACAAACCCTTTGGCTCTATAATCATCCAATTATTTACTAGAAGCCATCTTGTTCCATTTCAACTTCCTTTCTCCTTTTTGGTTTCTATTCACAAATTTAGTTAATAAACCTTATGATGATTTAAACATATTCATTGAATTTCCTGCATAATATGAACCTTTTTTGTTAAAACTTCCCATGATTCCACACTATGCAGCTACCATTTCATATTTCTTAGCCAAATCATATTCTTATTAAAGAGTCTTGGGATTCCATATCTTCATTAGGCATTTGATATTAACCTTTAGTCCCTTTAAGAATAAATTGACTAAATAAGGTTATGACGTTACCAACTTATGTGAAAGTAGATCAAACTCTGCTCAATATTCCTTCACTAACTCTTTATGTATTAATTCTTTTAACTCCCTAATCAAATCTTCAAATGTCAACTCTCTAAATCTTTGTTCCAAGGCTAATAAATACTTACCCCAGCTAAAAGGCTCTGAGGTCAATTCGAATATACAACTTATGCTAGGCTAGGGTTTCACCTTCCAAATACATTATAGGTAAGCCAATTTTTCTGATTTATCATGACATCTAGGCACCCAAACTTGATATTTTTGGCTTTAAACATAGGCAACTCAATTTTACTACACCATGTAAGGAATATGTAGTGTCCACTATAATAACTTTCTCTATTACCAACTTCAAGAACACTATTCAACATTTCCTCATCCCACAATGTCACTATTATCCTTTTGATACAGTTGAGTGATCTAGTCCTTCAATTCCTGAATACTTTGTTCATGTTGAAACTCCAGCTCCTACATGTAATTCTACAAGCCTTCCTAATTTTCCTCCATTTATGAATTTTGGTTCCTTTTGCCATATCACATCATCTGCTATGGTCTAAGACAAGCTCTGATACCAATTTATATTACAAGTAGTTTTTTTAGGAAATAAGGATTTCAAAATAAGCTAATTATCAAACAAGAGAAAAAGCTGTAGGAATAGAAATAATGAAGAGATAAACTATAGTTTATTCAATTATTCATTGATTCTTCTCCTTCCATCTCTAACTAATCTAAGTTAAAAGAAAAACTAACTGACCGACCCATTGGTCAAAAACTGAAATGATCTAGGCTTTTCCCTAGTGCTGCAGGGAAGAGACAGTTATACTAATGACTCTCATAACAATTGGTTACTATTCAGTTATTTTCTTATATATGTCTCCTACAAACAATAATGTTTCCTTATGTATTTACAACTACAATACTACATCATTTTATAATTCTCCTACCACTTTGCATTTATATTTTCCCTATTATAACTCTTCAGCTACATAACTTATTTAAATCTCAAATATATAATTTTATGTTATTATCTTATGTATCATTATCTTTTCATTATTTTCTCTTATCTTATACTCGTGTATATTACGTGGCTATCCCTTAATGAGAAATACAAAAACATAATAAATTCCAGTTCACTATTTACTCCACCTTCAAAGAATGATCAAACTTATCCAATGGTGAGGTGGGTGTTCCATCACAACCATTTCCATATCCAAATTCTTATTTAGATTTCGGTACAAAACTCGAATGGAAACATATTCCATAACTCGACAATTAGAATGTCAAAGATTGTGTTCATATTCAAGAGATGTCGAAGTGAAGGCATTAAGTGTGACTCTAGATATAAGAGAACAAGCTAAAAAGAGGGTTTGGGAAAGAAAATGAAAAGTTAAAATGGGATAAATTTAGGTGGGGATAGAAAAAAATGGAAAATAAATGTGTGATGAGATTCTTGAATGGTTAGGTACATAGAAATTACAATAAGAAAAGGAGTTGATGTAATCAGGGCAAAAATGGCATATTTAATCCTAAGGTTTATCTGTGCTGACAAATTAAATCTTATCATTTAAGAAACATTCAAATTCAACCCTAAGTTAATAGAAAAAGACATAAAAAGTGATGACAGTGTGACGCTGTCAGGTTCTGCCATTTTAGAAATGATGTGACATATATTTATAATATTTTAATGTTGATGTAGGTCCTACGTAGCCACATGACAGTGTGACTTAACTAATTAACCTATTAACTAATTAATTTAGTTCCCAAATTATTAGAAGCATATAAACCTCTAATTCCTAAAGTCCCTAACTTAGTTATGAAATCCCTAATTGCATTTATCTTCGTGGGTTTGTCTGCATAGGTCAAATCTATTAACTAATTATCCCCAATATAAAAAATATCCTTCCATTATGAAGTGTTTACAGTCTAGATTGTGTCGTCTCCCTCATTCACAACCTTTCATCACTGCTGCCCTTCACCATTGTCACAATATATAGTAATGCAAATTATTTTGCTTCTTTTTACCTAGGCTTTGTTTGCTTACCCATTTTTTTCAAAAGGGATGTCGTGAAATGGAGGAATATTGTGGAAATTGGTGTTGAATTGCTTAGTTAATGAGAGGGAGTTATGTCACGAGTTGTGTGATGAGAAGTCTAGGTATTTCTTTGGTGGGTGTCTAGAAAAAGATATAAATAAGGATAACAATGTATGCAATCTAGATATTGTTGTAATTTTAGCTTTATCTTCATACTTGCAATTGATAATCAAACCTTAAGCTGTAAGGGAATTTGGGTGTTTCTGAGGAAAGCTTTTTAATTTTTAATGTTTTTTCCTATTTAATATTATGTGTTTGATGACTATTTAGTAGAGGAAAAAAATGAAGATAATTTAATATTCTATGATTGGTGACTGTCTAGTAGAGGATACAAATGAGGATAATTTACATTCGTCCTTACAATTGACATTCATTCCTTAAGCAACATAGAAGTTTAAGGATTTATATTTGTCTTTATCTCTAATGCTGTTATTTTTTTGGAGAAAAAGAAGTATTAGTTGATTGACACTTCTTAAGCTTTCTGTGATTGCAGTACAGTGGAATTGATTTATTTATATTTGACCTATTTGAAAGATTATCTCATCTTAGACCTAGTTGAAAAATGATCTTATCTTGAAACTACTTGACCTAATTGCATAACTATAATTTCATCACCTAGCAAAAATTATCTTATATTTGGCAATGGTGTTTTCTTTGTAGGTGAATTTACATTGTGATTTTCTTTAGTATGCAGATGGAATCATTAACATCGACTAATATAATAATAAGTTCAAATGTAGGAAATATGGTTGCTATTGTAGGATAAAGGCCTCATTAAGGACTTCTTAGAGAGATTATAATCCCGATTGGAGATTTTATGGATGCCTCGATTATTCAGTGAGAATTTATTATTATTTGATTAAAAACTTATGTTTAATATTTATATAATGAAATTAAATATTTTGTGTTTGGAGATGTAACTTTTTCAAATGTTACGATAAAAAATTTATCGAGAGTTATTGAAGTGATTAAAAAATTAAGTAAAGAATTATCAATGTTAAAGAAGGAGGTTAAAACAAGCACAACTAAGGAATTTGAAGAAAAAAGGAAGCTTATAGAGGACATAAATTTATTGAGAAAAGAGAAAAAAGAAACAAAGTTTATGTTAATGAACACTGTAATAAAATTTGTTATGGTTACGGTACTTTTTATTTGTAGATATGTTATAGGAATATTGTATTAAATTTCAATTTTGTAATAGTTAAAATTAATTTCAACTGTGTTATGAAATAATTGGTTTTTAAATTATATTTACATATGAATTATGTAAGGTAAATAAAACTATTTATTCTACAAATAAATTTGTATCATATATGAGGTAGTGGTTAATCAAGCAAAAGAACACTACTTCATAAAACCAATAGACATTAAATAATTTAGTCCATATAAATTGAGGGCAAATAATATGCATGAAATTAAATTAGGTTCTTAAGATTGATCAGCTCATATTGTCAAACAAAAAATATATACAATATTTACATTATGATTATACAACACAAACATTTTGTCACTATTATCAATAATATATACATCTAAAATCTAATGGGAAAATATCAAAATATCAAAGGTTATATTACATTATGTTTATACCATGTAAACATTTTAAACCATTATCAGTAGCATATGTATGTAAAAGTCAATGGGACAAACATTAAAATATCAAAAAGTTATAGGCATCGCTAATCGATGATGTTTGCCTCATTTGTACTTAACTATAAAAGTTCAGGTTGTGATGATGATGTTAATGACATTCTTATTCTGATTGCTTCAGCTTGTAACTATTGTGAAGTAATAATTGAATGTCCTCTAAACTATAAACCCCTTAGTTCAAATGACAAATCGAATGTGTGTGGATCAACATCTCCAAACTTGTTTTATTGGCATGTCCAGATGTACCAATTTAGGAAATTGAAGATAAAATATGAGAAACACTTTTGGTAATTATTTGAACTAAGACAAATTGATAAAGAACACATTCCTTATAATATTGCTTTGTTGACTTACTATAGAGTTATCATTAACTCTATTTTCTCTGCTTAACTATTTTGTAATAAAAACAACTTTGTCAATTATTAAAGCCAATAATAATTAATATAAAACTGAAAATTTGTATACCATTGAAATTGCCTATGTTATAACCTGACTAAGATAATGATAAACATTAATTACTGTATGATTATAAACCATATTTATATGAATGAAGTAATGTGTACACACCTATGAAGAAGCCTCAGTGTGTTGAATTAAGTTATCCTTGTTACTTTTTTTGGAGTTTTACCTGGAGAGACAGTAAGTAAAATTTGCAGAGCAGATAAGCTGGCTTGGACTTCATCAGATCAGATGAGAGAGCTGATAAAATTGATAGCAAGTCATCTTAGCATTGCTTGCCCTATTTAACCAACTCGCGAGGGCGACTCATCTACAACTCCTCCAAGTAGCTAGGATCATCATCAAGGGAATCCATCCTCGTCAAATTAGCTATAATCACATGATGTTTAAGGTGTTTTATTTTGTATCTTGTTTAATTATCTTTCATGTATGTTTTCAATTTGCTTCTCGTTACTTAGTTAGTCCCTTTTAACATTATGATTAATGACACTTTTATTACTATCTTCGTTCATATAAATTTTTATTTCCTAGTTCGTTTATTTCTTTTTATCCTTTCTTTTATTTTATTTTTGCAAGGGCACATTAACATCGAATGGATCTAAATCAAGTAGTTGCTTTAAATTAAGGAATTACCGAACCCACTCACTTGCATATTTAATTGTCTATAAACAATGAGGATAATGCCCAATTTTAAGTATGGGGATGGGTTTAAAAAATCTTTAACTGATTCTTTAAGTTGATTATAATATTGATTATAAGTTTTATTAATTGATATCTTGAATTGGTTGAATCTATCCATAAATACTATATTTCCTTGTTGAATATTTATTTGAATTGGTGTGAAAAAGGATGATGGTTAGAAAGAAATTAGTTTTCTAAGTCATATTTTTCGTAATCATTGAAAATTTTAAATTCACTGATATTACATATTATTTACACACATATACCCATCTAAACCCATCTTCTTCATGAGCTTTTAACCATAAGAGAATTTTTTCAAAATTTTTAAAGCTCTTGTTATTCTTTCATATGTGTGATATCATACATAGTTGGATAATTCTAACACTTACTTTTATTATGCACGTTGAGACCATATTTGTGAAAATTTGAAACATTAATATGATAAAGGCACTTAAATTTGCCAACTTGTTTAAGCCTTTTTTTAAAATTATCATACCAAAAAATTGACCTTTAGGAATAACCAAGTTGAGCCTTAGCCTTTTTCATTGATTAAACCCCACATATTAAGCCTTATTTTTACTTTTCTTTGAAGACCTGTTATTCTTTTGAACCTTGAAGGTTATTTGCTTTATTTACTTGTTGAGACTTGAAATTTATAAAAGGTCCAATATTTCTTGAATTGTGGTTCTGAATGTTTATTGTGAAAAAAGAAGCTTAAAAGCAAGAAGAAATAAAAGAAAGAAAAACAAGTATGTAAGACCATTAGTTTCATAATGAAAGGACCTATTTATATTTGTAAACAAGTCTTGAAATATATTGCGTAGTAAATTTCCTTCAATTCAACCTTTTTATTATCTCAATCATACCTTACCTAAGCCCCATTACAATCTATACAAAGACCTTTTGATTTTTGTTTTTAGTTTGTACATAAGTGGTGGAGATGTGATTTTACTGTAAGCCTATGGTAAGAATTCTACTATGCATTGATTTAGAGTTTTGATACTTTTCACCTTAAACACTTCAGCGAATTGAGTGAAATCTTGGTGAGGGTGTAAAGAGTTATGCTTTTGATTTAATGCGATTGTTGATGTGATTACTAGTAATATTACTTAGGAAGTTAATTTTATGATAATTTAACTCTAATTGTATGTTTATTTGATTATATAGGATATAATGATGTATAGTATGAATGGACAGGTTGAAATTAGTGAAGGATTGATGTTGTGAAATTTATAATTTTGATAATAGTTTGCTTGAGTACAAGAAAAAGCTTAAGAGTGGGAATGTTTGATAGATGAATATTTGACTATATGTTGGCACCCATATTTGATGTATTTTGCTTGATATTTTGTACTTTTATTATATATTTGGTACTTAATACGTTTCATGTGTGTTTATAGGATATAATTGCCTCTATGGACTTAAAGGAGAAGAAACCAGATGAAAACATGCTAAGACTGAAAAATAGCAATTTGGAAGAAATGCACGAATGTGTACTTTTGCGATATTGGTATACCTTGATTATGCAAGCTCATGAGCAAGAGTGTGCACACTAGAGTGTATAACCCAAAATTCTAGGTTTTCTTATAAATTTGATATTTTGGAGTTAATGGAGAGGAGAGCGGCTGGGAGCCTCCAAAGACATTCAGAGGTGATTCGAAGCTTGACGAATAGGAGATGTAGGATTTTTATCAAGGGATTCTTTAAAATATAAGATCGGATGCTACATTGTCAGAATACATGATAGAGAACATAAATAGAGATTTAGAATTATGATTCAGATGTTTTTTATTTTGTTTTCTATATATATGGATGTGATTTTGTGTTCATTGAGGTATAGTTAAATTTTCTGTTAGTATCTAGGTCAGATGAACCTAGTTGATTTCGAGTAATGATTTGATTAATTTGTTGATTATTGAGATCTGATTATCTATTCTTATTACTATCTATTAATCTGATTTTTAGACTTTAATTTGATTTCATACTTAGTGATTGAGAAATCCTAGGTCTGGGTAGATCCATGATAATTGGAAAGAGTTAATGCCAATCCTAGAGATAGGACAATATAAATATTTTCAATTAGCTTCAAACCTAATAGAGGGACTCATAACATAGTAAGGCAATTCTATAGGTTTTAACTAGTAATTTGGTTAGAGACCTTAGGATTAGTTATTAGTAGACTCAAGGTCAGCTACTAGGATACCGTAGGAATCCCCATGGTCCAATTAATAAACAACATAATTGTATGACAAATAATCGATCGGTTAAGGGTTTAGGGGGATTTGAAGCCTTGGCACCAATCATCTGATATCGGTAATTAATTAAGCATCATCAATCCTTTGCTTTGATTCGTGTTGTTTGTTTATTTTAATTGTTAAATTTTAGTTTTCTTAATTAAAATTACAATCAATCCATAGGTTAGGTAATAAAACAATAGTAATTAATAGTACTTACCATCTTCGCGGGATCAATTTGTACTTGTCGGCACTAGCTACAACTATGTCGTGCACTTGCAATTATTTAATATTGACTATTACGCTTTAGGTCAATAATAACTTTCTTGAAAATTGTTCATAAAGCCTTATCTCATCCTAGTTGGCATAATGCTATGATAGAAGAGATGAATGCTTTAGATTTTAATGGTACATGGGATCTATTAAATTTATGTATAAAAAAAGAAGGATATTAGATGTCAATGGGTGTTTGTAGTCAAAGTAAAATTATGATGGATCTGTGGCTCGTCTTAAAGCATGACTTATGAAAAAAAAGCTATGCTTAGACCAATAGTGTGGATTATTATGATACTTTCTCTTTTGTTGCTAGTTTGAACTCTATTTGTTTTTTCATTTCTATGGTAGTTTACTTATAATTGGCACTTACATCAGTTAGATATCAAGATTGCCTTCTTATATGGCAACCTTTAAGAGGATGTGCGTATAGAGAAACCCAATGGGTTTGCTACTTAGGGGAAGTTTGAAAAAGTCTATCATCATTAAAAGTCTTTATATGGTTTAAAATAGACTCCGTATACTTGGTTTGGAAAATTTAGTCAAATAGTAGAAAAGTTTGGCATGAAGAAGAGTAAATATGATCATTTGGTATTCTATAAACATTCTACATCTGGTATCATTCTTTATATTATGTATGAGTGATGTTGTCAATAATGTAGTGGTACTATAGGCATTTCATATTTGAATTTTTTTAAGAAGTAGAGTTGATAAGAAGTAAGAAAGGTATTTTCTTATCTCAAAGAAATATGTGCTTAATCTATTAACTAATACTTGAAAGATGGGGGCTAAGACATTTAGTGCTCCAATGATCCCTAATTTACAACTCACCAAAGATGGAGACCTATTTGAAGAAATATAGAAGATCAGTTAGAAAATTGAATCACCTTACATTAACTCACACTAATTTTGCATATTTTGTTACTGATGTTCATTAATTTATGTCTTCTCCAATCATTCATCATTACATTGCTCTAGAATATATATTATGTTACTTAAAGGGAGCTCATGGTCTAAGGATACTTTATAAAAATCATAGACCAGACTCATATTAAATGTTTCTCAAATATTAATTATGTAGGCTCTAAGATTAACCAAAAATTAACTATTGGTTGATGTTTCTTTATTAGGTGAAACTTGTCTTATAGAAAAGCAAAAAACGACATGTCAAGTCTAGATTTAGTATATAATCTAAATATAGAGTTATAATATAGTTATCATATGAGATCATATGGACACACAAGCTCTTAACAAAAATTAAAGCCTTAATACTAGTAAAGTTATATTGTGATAACCAAGTTGCTCTACACATTGCTTCTAATCCTATATTTTGTGAACGAACTAAACATATTAAGATATAATATCATTTTTTGTGAAAAGTATTACAAAATTTAATCTCTATAGGATATGTCAAAACTAGATAACAAGTTTGTGATATTTTCATAAAAGCTCTAAATGGATCTTGAGTTAATTATATTGGTAATGAGTTGGGCAAGATTAATATTTATGCTCCAACTTGGGGGGTGTTACATATTTGATAAGATAAGGTCGAATAAATTGTTCATGTTAGATAAGAATGTAATAGTTAATATATACTTAAGGTTAATTAAGCTTGATTATAAGGATATCATTTTGTAATTAGTTGTCCATTAGCTAATGTAAATATGTACCAATACTCTATACAAGTATATCAATAGAAATCTCTTTTCTTACTTACAAACAATTAAAACCTTAATAATACGATTACAAGGATATCATTTTGTAATTGATATGTATATTTGTTACTATTAATATATGTTGGTATCTATTATTGTAAGGCCCCAAAATATGCCCTAGTTGAAATGATACATGTTCATGAAAGTATATGTGAGATAGAAGTTAAAAATTATGCTATGATTTGAATGTGAAAGGCATATGACTTAAATTATGGTTTAATGAAACATACTTAGAGAATTGGAATTTATTTGTCATCACTAGAGAATTAAGATATTAATCTTGGGTCCGGGTCATGGAATTCATGTCATGGATGCTTTACATAAGGTTTAGGTGAAGATTTAGTAAAAAGAAGGCTTGAAAGTACTTAAAAACTCAAGGTTGAAGTGATTTTTGCAAAACTAGTGTGTCACCCTCGTGCACAAGCACGAGGGTGACATCTAGTGTGACTTCTAATGTGACACTCAAATTTATAAATGTCGTATCTTTTGATTCTGATGTCCAAAAATTACAAACTTTATACCTTTAGAAAGCTAAGAGGATAAGCTACAACTTTTATGAAGACAATTATACCAAATTCGGCCTAAATCAATACAGTTTATGGTTTATACGTGGTTAATTGCTTGGTGACATCTAAGTGTGACACTTAAACTTGTA
>JANQAP020000074.1:2471074-2486123 GCA_026874005.2 Erythroxylum coriaceum
ATATATATATATAGATATATATATATATATATATATATATATATATCTCATACTATCCATAGTTACAAAAATGTCATTATTCATTATAAATAGCTAATAGATTCACTTATCTAAAGTCAAATTATGAAAGATACAGATTGGTCTATGTACTAAATCATATCCATTAAAGATTTTACTGAACATGGTTAACAATATGATTATATGGTTAATTAAGTTCATATTAGAATTTTTAAAGGAATGAAGTGAAGGACACAAATTAGCACACAATTATGTATAAAATTGTGTTTGTTATAGATATTCTTGACCACGACTAACTACACACCCATATGATGCACTATTTTCATGTTAGAAATTTTGAAGAGACACTATGAAGGATACGAATCGATACTTTTCTTTGTACCAAATAATTTCATTATTATAATTTACACTATTATGGATAATAATGTAATTTTTTGATACAAAGCTTCCTTGATAAGCTTCAAATAACTCTTCCTACCTAGTCAAATGTAGCATCTTCTTCTTCTTCCATTTCTTGGTGCTAAATTGAATCCAGTAAACAAAATATATCTCTCTTAATTCTCCTAATCAATTGCATTTTAGATGCCTATATAATAAGGTATTTGGTATATTGACATATTTGTCAAACAATTGAGAAGTAGACAGTGTTACTCTCATCATCCACTCTCTCTTTATGGAGTTTATATGTTTATATTTTTTCCTTCTAATAGATATGTTTAGACATACATTTAGACATGGTATCTAAGGTGTCGAGTCTATTCAAAATGATTTAGTTAGAGAGGTATAGATTAAAAGACAATGTGGTATAGTGGCCATGTGTTTTTCATAGTATTGGGTAAGAATTCATATCTTATAGTGTAGACTAATACGGATTTATTAACATGTATATTTTTGTCTTTTTTGGCTACTATGTCTACTTATGACATTTTTTTGGTGTGTGATAAAGCTATTAAATGTTATTATTTTGAGTCTTAATTCCCTTTTGTCATATGCAATTTTGGTTCAATGTAAAAGATTTGCTCATCTTTTGTATTCAGGTATTCTTTGACAGAATTAAAGTTAAAAGGAATAAAAGAGCTATGAATTAAGGTGTAGCTAGAGAAAACTTTTAGAATTAGGCTTGGGCACATTTAGTAACAGCTACAACTTTTAGAATTTAAATTCATAGTTAAATAGTTTAAATTTGCCTAGATTTTTAAAGCAATCTATGAGTTGTGATATTTTGGGGCAGAAAATTAAAACAAGGAGATAGATTCAATAGAAAGTGGAGACATTTTAAATATACAATATAAGGTTCGAGGTAGTAGCAACATAAATGATAAACTATGGCCTTTAGTGGTTAAGTTATTTTTTCTCGATTGAAGGAAGCAAAAGCCTAGGGATTACAAATTTTGAAATGCTTTTTCTTTGCTCATAAATCATTTTAATTATTCAAGTATTAATTTATTCTTCTATTTTCATTTTTGTTTTATAGTCATTACAATTGTTAACTAGGGTGCGTAACTAGCTTATCGATGGTGATGAGTAATTACTATATTAGACTTTGAATCTATAATTATGCTTCTCTAATCAATATAGCAACTAGGAATTCACAATTTGCTGCATCAAAAATTGTAAAATTTTAGAAAGAATGATTATCTATAGTAAATGAAATAATGGTAATTAACTTTGTTTAGTTTCATTAGTCTTTTTAAGTCTAAATTTTATATAATTCTATAGTAAATGAAATCATAGAAATTTTTGTTGTTTAGTTTCATTAGTTTTTTTAAGTCTAAATTTTATATGATTCTAGAGTAAATGAAATCATGGAAAGTTTTCTTGTTTAGCTTCATTAGTCTTCATAAGTCTATATATTATTGTTCGATTAAAATGTAGAACACTTATATGACTGTTAAATAACAAGGGTTAATTAGATTATATATTTTTGGTTAGCTAATCTTACGGAAATACTGGAATTAAATTTTCTTAATGAATATTTAAATGATTAAAGGTGTTATTTAAATCGATTCTTGGTGGATGTGACCATAAACCGGGGCTAGTTTAACAAATAATTCTTTTTTATTATTTTCTAAATTTATTTTACTAATTTTTTCTATGAAAAATTTTCAATTACAATCTTATTTTTGTTTATCAGTTTGTTATGTAACGATTAACAGATTATAATTTCTCTCAGAATGATCCTTACTCTCCTATACTACATTTGTTTTTGTTATATGAGTTTGGGATTTAATTTAGTTACAGACAACATTACCAAAAATTGGCATCATTTTTATGGAGTTGATAGCAGTTTATATATTTTATATGATCTTTATGACAAGATGATTAGCAATATATTTTGGAGGTTGAACGAACTGCTTGATGTTTAAGGAAAGAAACTAAAATTTGAAGGCATCATAATGTTCTAGCTTGTGAAATAGCAGAGATCATGCCTACCACTCCAACTCTATGAGAGCTTACCGCTCTAAATTTGAACTAGTAACCTTATTGTATTCCTTTTTCCAAATTTAGATGTTGACGCTACCTTTGAGTTAAAATCTAAACTAATCTATCTTTTGCCTCCTTTTGTGGCTATATAAGTGAGGACCATTATAAGAATTTAAAGGAGTTTCATGTGATCTATACAAGTATGAAACCAATTTAATTTATTTAAGGAGCAAATAAAAATGAGAGATTTCCCATTTTCTTTAAAATATGATGTATATGATTGGCTCTATTATTTGCCTAGAGAAAGTGTCACCACATGGAACAAGACGAAAAGATTGTTTTCAGAGAAGTTTTTCCTAATCTCAAGAACTATTAACATTAAAAATGAGATTTATGAGATTAGGGAACATAACGAAGAATCTTTGTATGAGTACTGGGAGCGTTTTAAAAAGTTGTGTGCAAGCTACCCACACTACCAAATTAGTGACTAACTCCTCATTTAGTATTTCTACGAGGGTTTTCTATCAACTAATACAAATATGATCAGTGTCACTAAAGGTGGGACATTAGTTAAAAAACCCCTGAAATAGCTCAAGACTTAATTGCCAATATGGAGCTTGGGACTTAATTGCCAATATGGAATCTAACTCCTAATAATTTGAGATTAGCCTGAACTATTCAACTCAATATGTAAATAAGGTAAATATTTCTTTATTTGAGAGATGATCAGAAGAATTAATGTTTTTTTTGTAAACTAGTTATAATAAAAATAAAAGTAGCAAAAGCTTGTGGAATATGTTTAGCTATAGGAAATCGAACTGATTTGTACCTGACTTTTCAACAAGATTTAGTGGAACAAGCCAATATTGTAAGTGGATTTTTTAGGTAACTATTGTGAAATTAAAATCCTTTTTTTCTAATACTTATAACTTAAGTTATAGGGTCCATTTAAATGTTTGCTATATAGTGAACTGTTGAGTAAGTTTTATTTCTAATAAAACCCTCAATATTTCCGCAAGCACATGGGTTATAGCATAGTATATGAGATGTTGATCCCACGAGGAATCAGAGAACTAATTGAATCCTAATTTGTCTAAGGCTTAAAAAGTGTAATTAAAATGAAAATAAAAACTAAACAGAAAAGTAAACAATCGAATATAGAGTGATTGAAAATTGAAACTCTAGATTAATGGAGAAATTAATTTGAGCACTACCAATTGACAATTGAATTTCAAATAAGGAAGATTAACAAGTTATGAGAAAGGGGATTTATCATATCATCAATGCTAATTTAGTCACTTTTGTGTTAATGTGGTGTCAGTCCTAAACTTTCGAAGGTTGGATTAGTTTCTCTCAAATTGTAATCACTAAGCTCTAAATCATAAACCCTAATTAAGTTGAGTTACCGAACATGTAATCTCTCGATTAACACAATAGCCCACGACCTAATTAGTTCTTAAACATTCCAATAAACAACCGGGTCCTGACACGAGATCTCTTTCTACATAATTACTTGTTTGATTATTTGCGTGGTCTATTCGATTGTTTAACTCTCATTAACTAACCTAATCATTTTACTTTCGATTCACTCTCTCAATTTATTACCAAAGCAAGCAATTACAACAAATAATCATAACACCTAACATCATCAACAACAAAAGCAACTAAATTAACATTGAATCAAGTATAAATCCCTAAAAGAAGTTAGAGCTTCCTTAACCCAAGATTCATCATCATCAATTCCATCTTATAAATCAAATGAATGAAATAAAAGATGAAAAGAAGAAAAGATTACTTGGAGGATTAGAGGTTGAAACAGTTGGAGCTCCACCTTCTTCTTTCTCTTTTTCTCCCTCTTCCTTCTTCCTTTTCCTTAGCTTTTTCCCAAAGTGGCAAATGGAGGCTCACTAAAATTAGGTTCTTTCTCTTGTCTTATGTAGTCTTTTCTAATTAGGGTAAAAACTAGGTTTTACCTAGGCCTAAAAGTCTGAAATAACCTACAAAAAATTAAATTTTGGAGATCGATTCGCGTTTGTCCACGCCTAGGCCATCACCATGGCCTGATTTGGTCCCTGTCCTAGGCCACAATTGTGGCTCCCTAAAAAGGTTCTGTCACAAAGATTAGTAGGATTTATTAAAACATGCACCATTTTTGTTAATTTTCATTAATATGAACCAAACCTTTTGACGCGAAGGAAAATATTTATGATGAATGTCCCCCGATTACTCAACTAGGTCATGTTTTTATTAAGTGACTTGGTTGGAATGTCATTATAGCCTTTTGACGCGAAGATAAAAATTTGTGATGAATGTCTCCTAATTACTCAATTACATCACATTCTCAACTGGCTACCAGTTCTATTCATAACTCGATTTGTTTCAAAAAGGGCCAGCAGAATAGTTATTTATTAAACAAAAACACACACATTTATATTTTTTCTTACATACCTCATTTCGTTAGATAATAACTCTCATGAAAAGATACTAATGATGCTACTTATTCGATTGACCTAAAATTATAAATGAATGTGTCAAATTCCTAGAGTGAACGAACTAACATTATACTAATTAACATGCATATTTAACCAAAGCAAATTAGGACACTAATTTCATAAGCTAATAAATCTTGGCACCCTAAAAGACTATGTTCAAAACTAAATTGATTTCATTAAGTCCTAGCCGTTGACACATTCACATGAGTCCCATCATGCAAACATAAACAAATCTAACATATAACATGTAAAATCCACACTCAAAATAAAACATATAATGCACATAATGTAATTCTCCCCACACTTAGACAACACATTGTACTCAATGTGAGAAAGACAGCATACAAGGTGGGAATCAAAATAAAATAATATGAAAACATAAGAACAAAATAAAGATAGAAATGAAAATATAAAGGTTAGAGCATAAGAACCCGTCATGGCAATTGAGGTGGTGATGGTGTTAGAGTCTGAAACCAAATGTGCTTAATGCTTGAGATTGCTGCCTTATTTTATAATTGGCTTTAAAGAAATAAGAGAGTTAGCAATCCAAATCACTCTAAATCATTAAAAAATATTTTTAAAATTCAAAACAAATCTAACTATATAACAATTTCAATCTAACTACCAAACGTGCTAATTTATGGTCATTAGTTTGACCTTGTATACGTCAAAACTTAGCAAGAATCAATTATGAGTGGCTTGCTTCCACCCATATTGCCCAATTTTAGCTTCGTAGCTTGTAAATAAGCTACACGTTGGAAGATAATCAGAAGCAAAATATTGATAAAATTAAGACAACCAATTAAGTTTAGTAATGTCCTTTTTACCAACAAACTATCAATAAAATAGGAAATAACAAAACTCCCTGAATCTTCTATTGAATCTAGTAGTTTTTCTTATAAAAGGGTGATCTGTTGTTGTCCATTGTCATTTTTTCTTCTTCCTCTCACTCCTTTAATGATTTGACATCATCAATTCTTATAAACGAGCTACCATCCATTAGATTCTCTAATTCCTTGTTCATGTGAAATTTCACTTGTTCATCTCCAATCCGAAGGATGACGTTTTCTTCATGGACCTCTATCAAAGCTCTTGCAATGTTCAAAAATGGTATGCCAATAATTGATAGGTAGTTTTGAGCTTCTTCAAAGTCTAGCATAATGAAATCCACAAGAATGATAAACTTATCCACTTTTACAAGCACATTCTCCACCAGGCATAAGGTTTATACTTGTGCCTAAGTCACATAAACATTTAGAAATCTTTAAATTACCAACTACCCAAGGTATTTTAAAACTCACTGGAACTGTCAACTGTGAGGGCAAGTGGTTAGTAATTAAGGTGTTGTAACTTTCCATCATGGCAACCATATGATCATCATCCCAAGTTCGCTTACTTGATAATATATTTTTGAGAACATGGGTGTCCTCTTCAAAGCTTCCACGAAGGGTAAGGTTATTTGCAATTTCTTTAACTTTTTTACAAACTTGGAAAATTGTGTATCCAATTGATTCTTCCAAAGTCTTTGTGAAAATGGTATTTTTGGTGTGTAAGGTGGAGGAAGAGTATAGGGAGGGTCCTCATTCTTTTCTTCATCGTTTTTCTTATTCTCTTGGCCTTCAACTTGTCTTTTTGCTGGTTCTTCTGTCTCTTTCCCACTCTTAAGTGTGATAACCTTACATTGCTCTCTTTGATGTACTTCCATGTTGCACAGAAAATTTTCCACACTTCTCTTACAAAATCCACTGGAAAGTTGGCTCATTTGAACCTCTAAGTTGTGAATAGAAAAGGCATGGTCTTTTGTTAATTGCTCAAACTTCACTTCCAGTTTATTCTGGGCCTCTTCCATGTTCATGTCCAATTTAGAATCCCATAAATTGGACTCATCATGCTGAAATCCTAATAGGTCTTGATGTCCCAAGTGAGTCCTTACATTGTTAGACTAATAAAAATATGGGTGGTTTTGCCACCTCGGATTCTAGGTGTTCAAATAAGGATGATGACTTCCTCGATCAAATTGTGCCTTATTGAAGTCTGCAAAGGTCCTTTGGTCCCTATAATATATTTCCTCCATCATTGTTCTTTCTATCTCTTCTTGACATTTAACCTTTTGGATTCCTCATAGTTGCCTTGTGATATCCAAATTGATATGTCTTCTACCTTAAGCCCAAATTTCCTTCTTTCTTTTTTTCTTCTTTTTACAATTTCTTGTGATTGGGGACCACAATCACAAGAAATGGAAATAATTCCTTAAACAAAGGAATTCAAAAAGTCCTACTAACTCCTCGACAACGGTGCTAAAAACTTGTTGAACAGGTTTTACATCTAATAAAACCCTCAATATTTCTATAAACAAACGGGTCTTAGTGTAGTATATGAGGTGTCAATCCTACAAGGAATTAGAGAACTAATTGAATCCTAATTTGTATAAGGCATAAAAAGTGTAATTAAAAAGAAAAGTAAACAATCAAATATAGAGTTATTGAAAATTCAAACTCTAAATTAATGCAGAAATTAAATTTGAACTCCACCAATTGACAATTGAAATTCAAATAAGGATGATTAGCAAGTTATAAGAAAAGGGATTTATCCTATCATCAATGATAATTTAGTCACTTTTGTGTTAATGCGGTGTCGGTCTTAGACTTTCAAAGGGTGGATTAGTCTCTCTCGAGTTATAATCAATAAGCCCTAAATCATAAATCCCAATTAGGCTACTGAGCATATAATCTCTCGATTATCACAATAACCCACAACCTAATTAGTTCTTAAGCATTCCAATAAACAACCGGGTCCTCACATGAGATCTCTCTCTATATAATTACCGATTTGATTATTTGTGTGGTCTATTAGATTGTTTAAATCTCATTAAGCAACCTAATCATTTTGCATTTAGTTCACTCTCTCAATTTATTACTGAAGCATGCAATTATAACAAATAATCATAACACCTAACATCATTAACAACAAAAACAACTAAATTAATATTAAATCAAGCATAAATCCCTAAAAGAAGTTAGAGCATCTTAACCCAAGATTCATCAACATTAATTCCATCTTATACATCCAATGAATGAAATAAAAGATGAAAAGAAGAAAAGATAACTTGGAGGGTTAGAGGTTGAAGTAGTTGAATCTCCACTTTCTTCTTTCTCTCTTCTCTCTCTTCCTTCTTCCTCTTCTATAGCTTTTTCCCAAAGTGGCAAATAGAGGCTCACCAAAATTAGGTTCTTTCTTATGTTTTATGTAGTCTTTTCTAATTAGGGTTAAAACTAGGTTTTACCCAGGCCTAAAAGTTCAAAATGACCCATAAAAAATTAAGTTCGGGAGGTTTGTTAGTGTCTGTCCGTGCGTAGGCCACGATCGTGACCTTAAGCTAATTTGGTCTCTATCACGAACGTGGCCCCCCAAAAAGGTTCTGTTATGATCTTGGCCTTGGGTCTTCCTCTAAGCTTCCTTTGAATCTCTTTCGTTCTTCGATATTTGATCTCAAACATTAAAAAATACATCAAAACACCTCATATACACAAAATTAAAGCTCAATAGCATGCTCTAACCCACATAACACTCAAAAAATAGATATCTAACTAAAAAACACAATTCTAAACTTAAACATACATGAATCAATTAATTAACCACTAAAAACATACTAAAATGCTTGCTAAAACACCTTACAATGTACAACTATCATGCACTGATAAATTAACATATGAATAATTTTTAGCAGTACAGGAAACCCCTCCTCCTAAGCAATAACAAGCAGCTCAAAATTCTAATTCATAAATGTCTTTGGAAGACATTGTTAAAAGTTTGGCTACTAACACTATGATTTCAAATAGGAGACTAGAAATAGTATTCAGAGTTTGAAAAGTTAGTTGGGTTAAATGGCTACTGTAATTAGTCATTTAAAGGTGTATAATTATGGTGAATTACCATTCTAAATAGTGGTAAACCCAAAGGAAGATGCTTGTGTAGTGGTGTCGATAAGTGGAAAGGAGTTAGAGCTACCAACTAAAGTGGTAAAGAAAAAGAAAAGGAAGAGGCAATTAAAAGTAACTCTCCTATTGAAAAGGAATTAATAAATAAAATCCTTCTATAATTGAACGTGAATTTGTTCCTTCTTTGCCTGAAGCCTTGACAGATATCTAAAAATATGAGCACAATTTAGAATTATATGAAAATTTTCAAAATAGAGGGAAATATTCCACTTTATAGTGAAAAGGAAGAAATGACTCAAAATAAGTGAAAATATTAAGGTAAGAGAGAATGTTTAGACAATCATTGAAAAAATTCTTCCCAAAAAATATAATGATCTCTGTATATACATCCCTTACATAATAGGTGGCACTATAATTAAAATTCCATGCTAAATTTATGAACATTTATTAGTTTTATCCTGTACTCCATCTATTTTGTTCTAAATCCTTGTACCATTAAAAAAAATTGGTGTAGTAATTTAGCTAGCCAACCAGTCTAATGTCTATCCTAAACAGTCAATTAAAGATGTCCTAATGATAAATTGATCTTTTCTACCTAGTTTTATGTTTATGAAAAATTATGATTAATCATCGCCTATTTTATTTGTGAGACCTTTTCTTAAAACTACCAAAATAAAAACTATTGTTTATAATGGTATACTAACTATGAAATTTGAAGGTGAATCTTTTGCAATTTAATAGCTATGATGTTATGAGATATTCTAATGTTGTTTTTCCTGTTTGTTTAGTCAATTTAATTAACTCTCTAGCACAAGATGTTTTTAAACTCAATAGTGAAGATAAGTTAGATGTGGTAGTCTTTTAGAAGAAAATGGAGATTGGAGGTTGAGTTCCAAATTACATAATCTAGTGACAAACTTAAATTAATTTATTGAGATGAAGAATTCAGGTAGTGTGTTGCTAGTGCTTGACAATCATCTTTTACCTCCACCTATATATATCAACTTTTATTGGAAGAATGAGTGAAACCAATTAAGCAACTACAAAAGATATTAAATTTGCATATGATGGAGATGCTAAAGAAGGAAATTTTGAAGTCTCTTCAACCTAGAGATATTTATTTTATTTTAGATAGTGAGTGGTAGGCGCCATTTAGGATATTTCAAAAAAGATTGATATCAAGTGCTAGGGAATGAAAATACTGAATTGATTCCCATCGCAGTTCAAAATGAGTGGTGGGTATATATTAATTATAAAAGTTAAATGTTGTATCATGAAATGATCATTCTTTTACCATTTATTGATCAAATGCTAGGAAAGCTAGGTGGCTGAGCTTACTACTATTTTCTAGATGTTTTTTAAGTTACTTTTAGATTACAGTCCCTTCAGAGGATTAAGAACTTTTGCATGTCCTTTCAGAACGTTTTCATACCAATGAATGCCATTTGGAGATTATAAGATACAATTAGTTTTTAGTGGTGTATTTTAAGTATATTTTCATATTATATTGAATATATCTTAGAGATTTTCATAGATGATTTTACTTTTTATAAAGATTCATTTGCTATTTGTTTACATAACCTAACATTTTTTTTACAGAGGTGCTTAAAAACTAACCTAATTTTGAACTTTAAGAAGGGTTATTTATATTATTTTGGGACATACTATTTTAAATAGAGATTTGAAGGTAGATAAATCTAAAATTGATATTATTTAGTCTCTTCCTTACCCTATTAGTGTTTGGGAAGTTTATTTTTTCCTTATACATATAGGTTTCTACTGAAAATTTGTTAAGGATTTTTTGGCATTGCATTGCCTTTTTATAAGTTGCTACATAAAGATGTAATTTTTTAGTTCAACAAGGAGTAAAAAATTGTGTTTGAAAAGTTAAAATAGTTATTGAAATCAAAACCAGTTATTTAGTTGCCCAATTGGATCTTCCATTCAAGATAACTTGTGATGTGAGTGATTATACTGTAAGAGCTATCTTAGGCTAATTATATGGGAAAGCGTAACATGCTATATACTATGGCTCGATGGCCTTAATGACGATAAACAAAATTATTTATGGAAAAAAGCTCCTAACTCTTGTCTTTTTTTAGAAAAGTTTTTTTTATTTTTTGGATACTAAGGTAACTATTTATTTTGATCATATAGCCCTTAGTTATTTGAAGACAAATAAATATGTGAAACTAAGACCAATAAAGTGGATACTCTTCTTGGGTAAATTTGATTTGAAGATAAAAGATAATAATGGAGTACAAAATAGAGTCATTGATCATTTAAGTCACCTAGTTAATATGTAGAATAAAACTAATTCTTGAGAAGAATTTCCTAATGAACAATTATTTTCTATAAGCTTAAAACTTTCATAGTATGCAAATATATTTAATTATTTAGTCATTAATAATTTGCGAACTAGTTTGTCTAAGGCCTAAAGAGACAATCTCAAAAGTGATATGAAGTATTATGTATGAGATGACTTGTATCTTAAAAAGCATTGCATTGATAAAGTAATGAGAAGATACATACCCAAAACTGAAAATTCGTTCATTCTTACTTTTTACCATTCATATGCATGTGGAGGACAATTTGTAGTTAAGAGAATAGTATGAAAAATTTCATATTGCAGTTTCTTTTAACCTTTTTTATAATAAGATACTTATTCTTTTTATAAGTCGTGTAAATACTGCTAAAACAAACTAATATTTGAAATGAAATGAAATGAGATGCCCTAAACTCCTATTTCAGTTTGTGAAATTTTTGACATGTAAAGTATTGCTTTTATAAGATTATTTCTTATTTCTTGTGGTTATGTTTATATTTTATTAGCTATTGACTTTATTTAAAAAGTGGGAGGAAGAAAATCTAACACATTTAATAGTTTTGTCATTTTAAGATCCCTAATAAGTGATCAAAGGACAAATTTCTATAACTAGAATGTAAAAGCATTAATACAGAAGTATGGTGTTACACACAAAGTACCATCTACAAATTAGTAGAGAAGTTGAGGTTTAAACTAATAAATAGTCCATCATAGAGAAAATGGATAGTTTGAGTAGAAAAGGCTAAAGTCTATGCAGATTGTATACTATGTGCATATAGAATAGCCTATAAAACACTAATTAGTATATTTCTATATAGGTTAATATTCAGTAAGCCATGCCATCTTCTAATTAAATTAAAACATAGGGCATATTAGTTGTCAAACAATATAATATGAATTTGGTTGAAAGTGGTGAGCATAGGAAATTATAGATGCAAGAACTACAAGAAATTTACAACAATGTCTGTGAAAGCTTAAAAATTTGTAAAAAGAAATCAAAAGGTTTTCACGATAAAATGATTTTTATTTTTGTTTGCCAAAAAATTCTCCTTTATCATTCTAAGCTTTGATGATTTCCAAGTAACCTGTGATCTTATTAAATTGGGTCTTTTGTTGTTTCTAACATATTTCCTTATGGTGTAATAGAAATTCAAAGTCTAGCAATAGCCAAGAAGTTTAAAGTTAATGGACATAGACTTGAGCCTTTTTACGAATGTTTGTAGTAAAGAATGTGGAGGAGATGGAGTTTAGAGATCTCATCTATACTAATAAGTAATGGAAAATGTATGTTGAGCCATTAATAATAAATAAAGTGCTACTTGAGAGGCAAATCAAGCTTTGAATCTCATTTTATTTACTTTGCACATGTCCCACTTTTATGAGTGTTTATTTTTAATTTCTAGTTTTATATTATTTTACTTATTTATGTAATTTTTTGACCATATTGACGTCACTTTAGAGTTTAAATTTATTTTAAATAAATAATAAGACAATAAAGGTTATTGTTCTGCTTTCTTGTTCCTCTTATTATATATTTTCATTTTCTTTTTGAGTATAGGGGAGTAATTTTTAATTCTATGGGTCATGGTTTTTGTATAAGTTTGGAGGCCTAACCAATTTAAAACACAAATCCTTCTTGTTTGTTCCTACTCCCTGCTACCACCAAATCACTAGTTACCTTCATCATGGCATACTTGGGTAGCATAAGCTACCGCCTCTCCTTTCCCATACTCCTAACACACTGACCCAAGACCCTCACCTCTATTTTTCATAATTGTTTCCCCATCGCCATCCATAATCCACTATTTCTTCACTATCTCTAAACATACACCGTCGTTTGCCACCACTTGCTATTTCCCTTATTATCATGACCTAACCATAGTGCGGCCTTATTTTCAAGTTAAGAGACCATTTTAGTCGACCCATCGAGGCTCACCATGAGATTCACCGTTATCAGGATTACATCATCACCCATCACATTTGCCACTGTGTTTACTATTAAAGCAAGCTACCGCTAACCCCTGTCCTTAGATGCCTATTACACATCATTCTTTATCTCATTATTTGGCTCACTCACCGCTATAAAACAACAATGAGGCACTTCTCTACACTTTTGAACCAAAAAAAGGGAAAATGGTGGAGTCAGTAAGTAAATTGAAGCTCAAGATTAGGGGATTTAGTATTTTTATTAATGTGAACAAAAAATTTAATATGTTGGTTGTTCAAATGTTGACAAAATGACATAAGTGTGAGGTGTGTTAGGAAAGAGAAGGAGAGAAGAATAATGAACAATAATTGATTGACACAAATTGCTAATCTTTACTGCTGCTACTTTTTATTTTGAAACAGATGCCTTTATATAGGCTTTTATAATGAAGTTTAAATCCTAAAAGATAATAACTTTATATTAACAGATAAAATTTTATCTTCTAATAGATAATAAATCTTATCTTTGCTACTCTACTATCGGATAATCTCTATCTTTACTACTCTATCTTACTACTCTCAATGCTAATAGATAACAAATTTTATCTTTAAACAAAGACCATGTCAAAACAAAATTTAAATCAATTATTTCTCTTCAAATGTGATGCACTTCTCATCACCATCATCTATTATATTCCCATATCGATTGGAGAGGGGAACGAAGTAGGCCTTATAAGGCTATAGAAACCTCTCCCTCATAAACGCATTTTCCCAAGGGTGGGAAGAGCAAAACCGTGAGGACTTGGCTAGGCCAAGGCCTAAAGCGGACAATATCTATATCTTTAAACAAAGACCATGTCAAAACAAAATTTAAATCAATTACTTCTCTTCAAATGTGATGCACTTCTCATCACCATCATCTATTATATTCCCATATCGATTGGAGAGGGGAACGAAGTAGGCCTTATAAGGCTATAGAAACCTCTCCCTCATAAACGCATTTTCCCAAGGGTGAGAAGAGCAAAACCGTGAGGACTTGGCTAGGCCAAGGCCTAAAGCGGACAATATCTATAAGCGGGTGGTCCGGGCTGTTACAAATGGTA
Organism: Erythroxylum coriaceum; assembly: GCA_026874005.2. Classification (NCBI taxonomy): domain Eukaryota; kingdom Viridiplantae; phylum Streptophyta; class Magnoliopsida; order Malpighiales; family Erythroxylaceae; genus Erythroxylum; species Erythroxylum coriaceum. The sequence continues at coordinate 2,485,302 of JANQAP020000074.1, forward strand.
TCAGAGCTAGTACTCGGATCGGTATGTCAGACTCCACCATGAGTGTCAAACTCCACCTCTTTCTTATAACAATTAACCCTGGCACAATGTCTCTCTAACCAGTCAATCCCCAATATTACCTCGAAATCCTAGAGATCGAGGGGAATAAGATCTGCCTCTAACACAGCATTACCGACCTTTACCTCACAGGTCATATATGTTTCATCACGAGCTACTTGCTCTCTAAGAGGAGTGATTATAATGAGAGGGGGATCTAACATCTTCAGGGGCGATTAATGTTCTCGGCGAAAGTCATATTGACAAAAGACCTTTGCGCACCAGTGTCAATCAAAACTTTAGTATCTATAGCAAGAACACATATAACACCTTATAACACTACGCGTTAGTAGTTTATACTATTTAAGAATTTACCGGTACTACACAGACCATGCATTAGAATATAACAATACAACAATATAAAATGATCATCCTAAAAATACCTTTAATTGAGTCTGGATTGGCTCGAACGTCCTCCTCCATCATTGCATAAACTCGTGCTTAAGCTCGCTAAGAAGAACAATGTTGTCCTGCTGGAGGCGTACCACTGTCCACACCAGTCCTCTGTGTGGATCCAGAAGACTGAATACCTGCCCTGACAGTCTCCCCTCGAAGTCTCACTGGTATCATTGAACTGTCTCCCCCTCTAGTTGAAGTCCAAGTTAGGTGTTGGACCCTGAAACGTTTCTTAGAACAGTTCGAGCAGTAAATGAGAAGTGTGGATAGGTTCATGTTTTGCTTTGGTGATTTTGGTAGTGAGAGACCATGAAATGGGAAGAATTAGGG
>JANQAP020000074.1:2557126-2577014 GCA_026874005.2 Erythroxylum coriaceum
TAATTAAAAAATAAAAAGATAAAAATAAAATATAATTTATTAGTTAAATTATGTAAGAAAATTATTAAAAAATCATTCAAAATTCTAAATATTTTTTGACCGTTAAAATCTCAACCTTTTCTTCCAAGATTGGTGCATTCTCTTAAAATGGGAGATTGTCAGTGACAATCACGTACACGCACGATTTCATATGCAGAGCCAGCTTTCCAAAGGAGAATAGTCTTTTGATGCTTGTGTGGGTCCCATGTGGGTCCCATATTAAAGGTTTACTTGGTTGGTTTTCTAAAAACCGTCCGGTTTTTATTAAGAAACTGGCCGGTTTTTTCTCTTAAAGGTTATGAACACAAACTGGACCGGAAACTAGGCCTGTTCGCGTTTATTCAGGTCGAACCGGCCTGTCCGATCCGGTTTTAAAATCATTGAGAATAATATGTATGTAAATGGACTTTGCTGTCTTTTCACATTTAATCTTTTTATATATAAACGAATTTACAAAACAATTTATGACAGATTTGCCTCTCTTTACACAAATAGTTGATTAATTAAACGTAGTAAGAATAGATAGCTAAAAATGATAACGGTAGATACAAAATAAAAACTGAACACGAGATATTTATGGTAACATCCTACTCAAATTGACGTTGATTGATTAAGAAACATTAATTTGTCAATAAAACAATTTATGCTTCTCGTTTCAAACAATTTTGATGAATATATCTATATAGGATCGTGAAAACATAAAGAAGAGAAACATGATGATTAGTCGCAACTTCACGAACATAATGATAGTCAACTTATATTTAGTATGTTCCTGATAAACATGATTAATAGTGATTTGCATAATATTACTATTATTAGCATAGAGAGAAGTCGAGTGAGATTGTGGAAACTCAGTTTCTTTTTAAAAATTATGCAACCAAATAATCTTAAAACAATAGAAATATATAGTATGATGCTTCAATTATGTGGAAGACATTAAAAATAAAATTTTATTTCTTGCTTTTCTAAGATATGATGGAATAAGGAATCTTGAAGAATCATATATCATCTCATAAATATTGATTGCTTAATGTTAGAATAAGTGAATCATAATTGATTGCTTAAAACAAGAACAATTCCAACCAAGTGATGTAATGAAAGGAGTGATCATATTGACTTTACACAAACTGTAATTGAGATAAGGTCTGCCAAAATATAAAAGAAGAGTTGTTTTACCCTTGTCTTTCATTACTGATAAATGATATTCTTATATACAAGAAGGAGCTTGATTTAGCTCTTAAATCAAGGAAACTAAAATAGAATACAAATCAATACAAATTAAGCCTTAAATTAAGGACGCTAAATATGGAAAATGAATATTTACAATTGACTATTGCTAATACCCCCCTCAAGTTGGAGCATGGAAGCTGTGAATACCGAACTTGACAACAAGAGATGAAAATTGATGAGAACTGAGAGCTTTGGTGAAGAGGTTAGCAAGCTAGAGCTTAGAAGGAATGTGTGCGATAGCAATGGATCCTGATTTGATACAATCTTAAATATAGTGACAGTCGATCTCAATATGTTTTTTGCATTTATGATGCACGGGATTGACAGCAATATGAATGGAAACACGATTGTCACAATTTAATTGAGAAAATGAAGAAATAGGAATCAACAAATCATTTAATAAAGCATGAAGCCAAATAAGTTCACAAGCAGTAGCTAACATAGAACAATATTCATCCTCAGTAAAGGAGCGGGAAACAGTAGTTTGTTTCTTGGTTTTCTAAGAAATCAGAGAACAGCCAAAAGAATAAAGTAAGCAGTAAGTGAATGTCAAGTAACTGGATAACTAGTCCAATCAGAATCACAGTAAGCATGAAGTTGAAGATCAGATTTTGATGGCAGAAAAATCCCTTATCCAGGGGCGAATTTAAGGTATCTTAGGACACGAATAGTTGCAACCCAATGGCCATGATGAGGTTGATGCATGAATTAAGAGAGAATATGAAATGAGTAACAGATATTTAGTCGAGTGATTGTCAAGTAAATGAGTCATCCAACAAGAAGTCGATAGGTACCTAGATTATTAAGTATAGCACTATCATCCAAGGCCAGTTTGTGATTCTGTTCCATAGGACAATTTAAAGGTTTCCTATCAAGGAGAACTACCTCTTGCAAAATATCTTATGCATATTTGCATTGAGATAGGACTATGCCATTAGAAGATCGAGCCACCTCTAGCCTAAGGAAGTATTTTAAAGGACCAAGATCTTTAATGTGAAACCAAGCATCTAGATAATCCTTAAGTGCTTTAGTATGTGCACTATTATTGCTAGCAATAATAACATCATCCATATATACAAGCAACGCAGTGAAGGAATTACCTTGAAAATGAATAAAGAGGGAAGTATCTACCTTTGATTGAGTAAAGCCAAATTGAAGGATAGCATTAGAAAATTTAGCAAACCATTAGCATGATGCTTGCTTCAGATCATAAAGGGATTTTTGAAGGTGACAAACATGATTGTCAGTGGAAGACAAATATCCAGGTGGTGGTGTCATGTACACCTCCTCATCAAGGTCCCCATGTAAGAAAGCATTATGAACATCAAGTTGGTGTAATTCCCATGATTTGGTTATTGCAACTACCAATAAAATTTAGATTGTGGTAAGTTTTGCTACTGGAGCAAAAGTTTCAGTATAGTTGAGCCCTTCAACTTATGTGTAACCCTTGGCCACCAAAGAAGCTTTGTATCACTCAATTGTTCCATCAGAATGGTATTTTATCTTGTAATCCCATTTGGAACCAGTGGGTTTCTTGTCAGGCGGTAAAGGCTCCAAAGTCCATATATGATTTTGTTCAAGTGCCTCTAATTCCTTTTGCGTTGCTTCTCGCCAGTAAACGTCTTTAATGGCTTGTGTATAGGATTTTGGCTCATCATGTTGAGTGATGGCTGCCAAAAAGCTAGCATAGGAAGAAGTGAAATTAGAATATTAAAGAAAGTGGGATATCAGATAAGACGTACCTGAGGATGCATGATTAAAAGAGGTGAACTGAGATGCATATGGCTTTGGAAACTCAACCTGAAAGTCATAAAAGCAAGATGGCAATTTTGTAGTGTATGAGGGGTGTGTGGTTGGTGATATAGGAGGTTGAATGGTAGTGGAAGTGACAGATGTGTCTGTAGGTAAGGTAGGTATATCAAGGTCTGTAAGAATTGTATGACTTGTGTTTAGAGAAGATGGGTCTATGTGTTCAAAGGTTGTATGGGGAATAGGTTCAATAGAGTCATAGTCAGGAATAGGTAGAGGTATGGGTACATTGGTGGATTGAGAGGAGGAAGAATGAGGTAAGAGAGGTTTGTGGTGGTAAGGAAAGATCTGTTTGTAAAACACAACATCTCTAGAGATAAAACTTTTATGTGTATGTAAGTCATAGACTTTGTATCCTTTGTGACCATGAGGATATCCAATAAAGAAACATGATGTAGCACGTACAAAAAATTTATCTTTTAACCAAGGCAAAATAGATGCATAACAAAGGCATCCAAACACTCGAAGATGTGACTAAAAAATAGAAGCTCATATGGACTTTGGCCAGACAAAAGAGGGGTAGGAGTATAATTAATTGGATACACAGTTGTTAGAATGCATTCCACCTAAACTTAATGGGAAACTTGCTCAGAATCGTAAGGCTCTTGCATCATTAAGAACATATCTATGCTTACATTCTACAACTCCATTTTGTTAGGGTGTAAAAACATAAGAAATTTGAGTTAAGATCCCATGTTGTTGACAATATAAGTAAATTCTATGATTAGTAAATTCAATCTCATTATCACTACGAATGGTCTTAACTGGTTTTCCAAATTGCCGAATTGTCATGGCCATGAAGGAAACCAGCCTAGTGTAAACTTCTGATTTAGTTTGCATCAATAAACCCAAGTAGTTCTGGTGTAATCATCTATAATACTTAAAAATAATGAGCCCTAGTTAAAGATGGAGTTTGATATGGTCCCCAAACATCACAATGAATTAACTCAAAAGGTTCATGTGTTTTGATAGCGCTAACAGGAAAAGAAGGTCGAGCTTGTTTAGCTTGATGACAAGAGTCACAACATTTATTAAAAGACTTAAAAGAAAATGGACCTAAATCCTTAATAAGAGATAACCTATCGAAAGATAAGTGTCCAAGACGTTGATGCCATAGAGTAATATGCAAAACAGAAGTAATACTAGTTGTTGCTACAGGAATTTTGAGTGCCTAAAAGTAATAAAGACCATCTCATAATTCAACCCTTCCAATTAGCTTCCTCGTAGGTAGGTGCTGTAAAACACAAAAGGAAGGAAAAAATGAGCAATGCAATTTAGCGTTTTAGTTAATTTACTGACAGAAATAAGATTGCAAGAAAATGATGGTATGTGAAGGATATCTTTTAAAGTAATGAGAGAGGTAAGGGAAACATCTCCACGTGACTTTGCTGGCATAAAGTATCCATCTGGGATTTTAATTGGCATGAAATGAGGAATAGTTATGTGCAAAGGAATGAAGTTTTTTAAAATGTCATATGGTCAGAGGCACCTGAATCCAAGACCCATTCACTTTCATTATTGGGTAGAAAAATTACATTACCCGTAAAGTTGGTTGTACCCACAAAGTTAGCTATAGAGGCATGACTTTCATCAAGGTTCAACATAGATATAAGTTAGGCATTTTGTTCATTCATCAATCCAACTATTGTGATGGTATTGTTACCCTCAGTTTTCTCCATGTGTTGCGTATTGTTAGTTGTCTTTGTCTTTGATGATTTCTTCCCTTTGTCCCACCATTCCGAATAGCAATGTAGTTCAAAACAAGTTTCTTTGGAGTGCCTCGTCTTTTTGCAATGGTCACAAAATAGCGTAGAGATGTCACAATTACTTGTAGATTTGTGATTATTGTTGGATTTGCTAAAAATATTTGTCAAGAATGTTGCTGCATCAACAGAAGGTAATCGCGAGTCCACTATTAATTATTGTCACTCTTCTTAGGCTACCTGTGCATAAACATAAGATAAAGAAGGCAAGGGACTTGTATTCAAGATTTGAGAAAGGACAGTTTTGTATTTTTATTCAAACCCATTAAAAATAGGTGCACTTTCTCTTTTTCTCTTTCTGCAGCAAGTGCCTTTGCTGAACCGTAGGTACATGGTGGGATTTGTGAATAAGTTCTGAGTTCATCCCAAATGCCCTTTAACTTGGTGTAATACGCTGAGACAGTCATTCCCTTTTATAAGGTATTCATCATCTCAGTTTTCAATTGATGAATTCGAGAAGCATTGCCTTGTGAAAATCATTCATCTAAATCTCTCCATAACTCTTATGCTGTCACAAAAAATGCCACACTATCATATAGCATAGGATGAAGAGAATTAAAGATCCAAGAAAGGACCATTCAATTGCATTTGATCCATGCAAACTCTTCTTTTGAACCAGATGGTGGACGAGTAATAAATCATCTACAAAGCCAAATTTATTTTTAGCTTAGAGTGCACTAGTCATAGCACGATGCCATATGGGAAAATTTTCTTCTTTTAGGAGATAGGTTGCTAACACTGTCCCTAGGTTGTTAGAAGCAGGAAGGATGTAAGGTGATGAGGCATCAAGGTTAATTTGGGTAGTATTTGATTGATTGTTATTGTTGCTCGAAGAAGTATCTTTGGCCATGGAAAATTTAGGATTGTAACTGCTTTGATACCATGCCAAAATATAAAAGGAGAGTTGTTTTACTCTTATCTTTCATTACTGATAAATGATATTCTTATATACAAGAAGGAGCTTGAATTAGCTCTTAAATCAAGGAAATTAAAAAAGGATACAAATTAATACAGATTAAGCCTTATATTAAGGATGCTAAATATGGAAAATAAATATTTACAATTGACTACTACTAATAAGGTTAAATATTTTTTTTTCTCAATTCATGCTTGAGAAGATTGCTTTAGAAGAAAATGTTTAGTTTAACACTTCTATCATAGACAAAGAAAAAAACCCCCGAAAAAGGTTTCATGTTGATATCTTCTGTTAAATTGTTATGTATAAAGATAATTTACTTTCATATAGTGGGAGATCCCAACCTTGCGAGGCTGTAATGGAAAGAATTATATAAATGGTAGTCATCTTAGCTATAGAAAAAAAAATATGTCCTTATAATCCACCATATATTCTTAGCAATTACTTAATGCAACTAACATAAATTTAAAACAATCAATACTATTATTAAACCTAAGTTTGATTGAGTAAACCTATTTATAGCCAACTGTATACCCATAGGTGAGCATGGAATAACATCCCATGTATAATTACCTTAAAGAGCTTGAACATTTTATCCCATAGTTTTTTGTCGACATCTATGCTTCATTTTTTAAGTATAAGAAGTTGGAAATGAAATAGAAGATAAAGTAGCAATAAATAAAGCAAGTTAAAAGTCTAACCAACTCGAAGGATGAGTAAATCGTATAGACTATCGAAAGAGCATGTTGTACAACTTATACATCATAAGGAGCAAAAGTAGTTGGTAGGTCTAAATCAACAATAGGCAATATTGTTAGTTATGATACATGTAAATGACTTAATTGATGATGATAAAATTTAAAATATCAAAACTAGGAAAACTAACAAGTGCATGATTTTCTATTAATTGAGAAAAAGTTAATTCTCAAAAAAATTAAAATTACATGACACATGCATTTTCTTATATTCAAAGTCATAATACACACAATTTTTATGGATTAGATTGTATCCCATAAAGACAGATTGATATGATTAAGCAAAGGAATTTTTTCATTAATGAGATGATAAAAGAATAAAGCAAACATAACTAAAGATTAAAAAATGATGATAAGTAGCATTTTTACCATAAAGGTAAGCATAGGAAGAATCAAGATTAGGTGATTGTGAAAGTAATCTAATAAGGGAAATTATAATAGAAAGAGCCTCAACCTAAAAGTGAGGTTGAACAATTGATTCAAATAATAAAGTGCAAGTAACTTTAAGAAGATGTTAATTTCTATTAAGCTACATTATTTTATTGTTAAATGTACAAATAAGAGTGTTATTTTATAATTCCTTTCTTAACCAAAAAATCTTTAAAAGCAATATACAGAAATTATAGCTAGAATTAGCTGACTTTAATAATAAAAGAGAATTGTGTGTCAATATATTTATGAAATATTTGAAATGTTAAAAATATCTTGAATTTAAAATAAAAATATCCACATAAATTAACTATATTTATTAATAAATATTACAAAATAATTAGAACATGCGTAAGAAATTACAAGAGTGGTCGTCTATACGTCACTATGAATAATGTGAAAACATTTTTCAGCACAAATACCTTTAATAAGAAAAGGGATAAGTTTGTGTTTTCCTAATTGACAAGTTATATAATGAAAGGGGAGAATACCTATGTTTATCAAGATGACTTAACAAATTGAAATTCATCAAATGAAATAAAATAGTCAAATTGGGACTTTCTCGTCAAGGATTAATATAGGCTCCTATGTGATTGCCTCTCTAGTAAACTAATCCTTCACATCATAACCAAAACAAGAAAAGGATACAATGTACTACTGAATGTTAGAGAAATACTTCTTAACAACATAAATATGTAAGGTAGTCCCATAACTAATTTTAATTTGTGTTAAACCATGGTATGTATGAAAATTACTAAACAAAATAGATGAACTTGTCATATGGTTGGATGTTATGAAATCTATAAGGTATGATTTAGACAATGTTGAATTGTTACCTTTAAACCCTAAACCCTATTGCAAACAAAGATGAGATGACCATTTGATGTACCATCTCCTAGATATGAGTAGGTTGCTTCATATTTTGATGAGTTTTTGGTAAAAGTCGAGGAACTAGAGCAATCTGTTTTTGTAAAGGTAATGGTTTGACCGTTTTGAAGCTAAGCTGCACAATCTCCATAAATATCTCTAGAATTTTTACAATGTTTGCAAAATTGTTTGTCACAATTTTCAAGAATATGACCATAACTTTTATCTAAAACACTGTACCTTAATCATATCCATACGTTTTCTATTTTCTTGAGTTACAAAAGTCACAGATGTCACAACTAGTTTTTCTTGACCAATAGTAACTTAGGTTACTAAATGTTGTTCTTTATAAAGCAACTCACTAAAGCACTTATTAAGGCTAAAAGATGGATGATGAATCATCAAATTAGATTGAGAATTCTCATCTATTGATCTTATTTTCATTAAGAGCTTATAATGTTTTATCATTTTAAGATACATTAGCACAAATTTGATTAAGAACTTTTAAATACATAAGCAAGAGAATTTTAAGATGCATTGGCACAAATTTGATAAGAAAATTCAATTCATAATATTTGAAAGAATAATAATATTTATGAAAAAAAGATTTCTTTGATTGAACTTAGTATCTCACTCTCTAATTGGAATCGTTTGATTAAATTAGTTTGTATATATATCTTTAAATATTCTAAAGGATATAAACACATATGATGGTGAGCATCCGATTGTCATATTATGATTTTAAAACTACTCAATTGCATATAAGATTTGGTTTTTAAATTAATCAACATAAGGAAAGATGAACATCAACAAGGAAAAGGATTGTGCAATTTTCTCTTTTAACTGATGGAAGAAAAATCAAAATCCATTAGTAATTTTGTTAAATATTAGTTTAAGTGTTCATTCCTTTCTTTATACAAAAATACAAAACTAACATTGGTATTAAAGTACATACTAACTTTCATTTTTATACAAGAATAAAGGAGACATCCAAAATTATAATAAGTATAGAGGTATCAAACTACTTAGTGACACTATGAAGTTATAAGAGAAGGTGATTAAGAAGAGTGTGAAAAAGGATGTTCCTATCTTGGAATCAATTTGGCTTCATTCCAAGAAGGTCCATGACAGAACCTTTTCATCTCTTCAGAAGATTAATGGAATACGTAAGCTACACATGCTATTTATTGATTTAGAGAAGGCCTATGATAGGTTACCTAAGAAAATCATATGAAGGTGTTTAGAGGTTAAAAGAGTTCCTATAACTTATATACGAGTTACTAAAGATACGTATGAAGGGGTAAAGACTAGAGTAAGGACGATAGGAGGAGATACAGAGAATTTATCTATCGATATTAGGCTACACCAAGGTTCCTTATTGAGCCCTTTTTTGTTTGCAATAGTAATGGATAAGCTCACCAAGAATATTCAAAGGGGTGTGCTTTATTGTATGTTGTTTATTGACGGTATTATCATAGTGGAAGAGATAAAAGAAGGTGTTAATGTTAAGCTAGAAATATAAAGGGATACGTTAGAGTCGAAGGACTTTAAATTGAGCAGGACTAAGACTAAATATTAAATAACTAAAGGCCTTGGTTACCTAGCTAGTGCAATTGACAAACCAATCAACATGGATGAGCACACAGCCATACTGAATAGGATTGGATTTTCCAGAGTGTGCATTGAGGTCCAACTTGAAAAAGGGTTACCAAACTCAATAAGGATTATAAGGGAGGTAAGATTATTTAGGATTTTATTATCTATGGAAACCTTTAAAAAAGGGAATGATAAGAATTTGGAAGACCTAAAAATATAGATCAATTAATTCCAATTTTGAAGGTGTCAAAAGAACCTAAAGCTAATGTAGTTACTGCAATTATCCAAAATGTGAAGGACCTATAAGTGACAAACCTAGCAGATCCTAAGGAAAGCCTAATTAAAACACATTCTCTTCTAAAGGAGCCTAAGAAGGAAACTCAAGAGTTAGCTAATACTCCTAGAGAAGGTGATTAAGAAGAGTGTGAGAAAGGATGTTCCTATCTCAAAGAATCAGTCTGACTTCATTCTAGGAAGGTCTATGATAGAAACTTTACATTTCTTTAGAAGATTAATGGAATATTATAGGAAAAGACAATGTAATCTACACATTTTATTTATTGATTTAGAGAAGGCATATGATAGGGTACCTAGGAAAATCATGTGTAGGTGTTTAGAGGTTAAGGAAGTTCTTATAACCTAAATACGGGTTACTAGAGATACGTATGAAGGGATAAAGACTAGAGTAAGGATGATAGGGGGAGATACAGAGAATTTATCTATCTATATTAGGCTACACCAAAGCTCCTCATTGAGCCCTTTTTTGTTTGTAATATTGATGGATAAGTTCACCAAGAATATTCAAAGGGATATGTTTTAGTGTATGTTGTTTACTGACGATATTATTATAGTGGATGAGACAAAAAAGGATGTTAATGTCAAACTAAAACTATGAAGGGATATGTTAAAGTCGAAGGGCTTTAAATTGAGCAGGACTAAGACTGAGTACTTAGAGTATAACTTTTTGGGTCATAGAGTGGCTTCTAATGTGGAGGTAAAGATTAGTTCAGAAGTTATATCACAAAATGAGTGTTTTAAGTATCTAAGATCTATCATTCAAAATAATGAAGAGATTGATGAAGACATAGTTCACCTATTTGATCAGGGTGGATTAAATGGAAAAATGCATCAAGAGTTTGATAGGACAGGATGATATCACTCCAGCTCAAAGGTAAATTCTATCATTTAGCAATTAGGTCAGCTATGCTATATGAGACGGAGTGTTGGCCCATCAAATAGATGCATAGTCATAAGCTAATGGTGGCAGAGAAGAGGATGCTACATTGGATGTGCAACCTTACTAGAAGAGATAAGGTCAGGAATGAAATAGTAAGAGACCGATTAAAGGTGACTAGTATTAATGAAAAATTAAGAGAGATGAGGCTTAGGTAATTTGGACATGTTAAAAGGAGATATCCTGACGATCTAGTGAGAAAATAGTATTTAGAGACTGTAAGAGACAATAAAAAGAAGGCCTAAGAAGAATTGAGGGGAAGTGATTAAGAATGATTTGGCTCAGTTGGAACTTAGCGAGGGTATAGCCCGCAATAGAAAACTTTAACGTACTAGGAAACGAGTAAAGGATCTCACTTAGAGTGGTCATTCTTGTTCTCTTAGGTCTTTTAAACATTTTCATTAGAGTCTTATGTCTTATATTTAGCATAAATTTTTAATACATAGTACTTTCCTCCTAGTTATTTAACCTAAACACTTTCTTGCTTAGCTTAATTGTTTTCTTGTAGTGGTTTGTTTGATCTATTCTTGTACTTGTCTTCTTTCTGGCTTGTGCATTTATTTACTAACCCTATCTTTTACTGTTACTTTTTACCATGTTCTATATTTATTATATTATGTATTTTATTACATGTTTTTATATTTTTATTTATACATATTTATTTATATTATTATTATTTTAATGACTATTCTTATTTGTATTTGCACTTGTATATTTATTTATTTATTATTATTATTATTAGTAGTAGTAGTAGTAGTAGTAGTAGTAGTAGTGGTAGTAGTAGTCGTAGTAATGGTAGTAGTGGTAGTAGTGGTAGTAGTGGTAGTAATAGTAGTAGTAGTAGTAGTAGTAGTGGTAGTAGTAGTAGTAGTAGTGGTAGTAGTGGTAGTAGTAGTGGTAGTAGTAGTCGTAGTAGTAGTCGTCGTAGTAGTCGTGGTCGTAGTAGTGGTCGTAGTAGTAGTCGTAGTAGTAGTCGTCGTAGTAGTCGTGGTGGTAGTAGTGGTGGTAGTAGTGGTCGTAGTAGTGGTGGTAGTAGTGGTAGTAGTAGTGGTCGTAGTAGTGGTCGTAGTAGTAGTCGTAGTCGTAGTAATAGTCGTAGTAGTAGTCGTAGTAGTAGTCTAGTGGTGGTGGTAGTAGTAGTAGTAGTAGTAGTAGCAGTAGTAGTAGTAGTAGCAACAGGAGTAGTAGTAGTAGCAGCAGGAGTAGTAGTCGTAGTAGTGGTAGTAGTGGTAGTAGTGGTAGTAGTAGTAGTAGTAGTCGTAGTAGTAGTCGTGGTGGTAGTAGTAGTAGTAGACGTAGTAATAGTAGTAGTAGTAGGAGTAGTAGTAGTAGTAGGAGTAGCAGTAGGAGTAGCAGTAGTAGTAGGAGTAGTAGTAGTAGGAGTAGGAGTAGGAGTAGGAGTAGGAGTAGTAGGAGTAGTAGTAGTAGGAGTAGGAGTAGGAGTAGGAGTAGGAGGAGCAGTAGTAGGAGCAGCAGTAGGAGCAGCAGTAGCAGTAGGAGTAGGAGTAGGAGTAGTAGTAGGAGGAGTAGGAGTAGGAGTAGTAGGAGTAGTAGTAGGAGTAGTAGTAGGAGTAGGAGTAACAGTAGCAGTAGCAGCAGCAGCAGCAGCAGCAGCAGCATATATATATATATAGATATATATTGTTTATATGGGTCTATCAAAAGCAGTCTTTCTATGAAGTAAAAGTAAGGCCACGTACTACTATACCTCCCCAAACTCCAAGTATGGATGGATTGTTTTTGTTATTGTTAACTTGCATTCCTATGAGTATAATATTTATCTAATGACTTTGAAATTTCAGCTATTTAGAAGATAATTTTTTATTTTCTTTAAGTGCTAGAAGAGAGACTTATGATCATTGCTTTGAATATGCAAGGATTAAGGGTCTCTTGTTTTTCATCTAAAAAATGATTCAAGTAAGATCAAATGATGAATAGAATTGTGTTTAGAAATCTCAAAATAGAACACTGGCCATTATCATCATCACTCTGCAATAAACACGGCCATGACAATTAATCACTTGAAATGTTGGGAATTATGGGTCGGAGAAGTCAAGAAAATATAAACATGTATTTACATCGAGGAAGATGTTTCATTTTTGTCTTGGCCAAAAAACTCCAATCTTCGTTGATCCTGCACCCCATCTGGTGTGTTTTTCTTTTTTTTTCCTTTTTTGGTTGTTCTCTGGAACTATAAACAAAAGATGAACATGATTGAATATTTATACAGTAGTAATGGCAAAGAAAACAAATATGTATAAATTTTTTTAGTCGATTTCTTCATCGTCATTATGTTATTCTTGACTTAAATTGTCCAAACTCTGGAAGAATGTAACTTAATATAACCAACCAGTGGATTTATCGAAGAATCCATTTGTCGATGGATATCCATGGCCCAAAGGTTACTGTGACTGGCTGCGCGACGGTCGGCAATGAATGGCAGCAACTTTCGGTATTGGTTGGCCACTTGGGCTGTTTGACTTTGTCTTTGTTCATTTCCTAAAGGTTGAAGACAAACTTGTTTGGTTATTAGGACAAACTATTATAAGACCAGAATAAAGGCTTGTTTAGTTATGACTTATGAGATAAACTTAATCATAAGCCCACAAAATTAGGATTCATTAATTCTAATCTTACAACTCTCATTAACTAAAATTGGAATTTAAAATAGTCTTATATTATAAATTAATTCTAAATTAAATTAATTATTTTCTTGATTATATAGATTAATAATTAGAAATTAAATTCTAATTAAAGTAAAATAATGAAAATAATAGTTAAATTTGACTACTCCAAATAATAAAGTTATTAGTATAAGAAAATTACTTGAATTGTATATGATAATATTTATGACATCATTAGTCACTGTGTTTGTCAAATAATTTGTTTACTGATGTTAGTCAAATAATTTGTTTACTGATATATGATTTTTAGGTTTTATGAGTTATTAATAAAACTATCATTCTTGAAATTTTATTTTCAAGAAATGCCCATTATAAAGAAGAGATGCAAGCTTCTACTACACACATGAAACGTCATCATCATGTTAAGACAGTTATTCCAGATGCAATTGTTGCTTAGAAAATCCAATACAACATGTAATTATTATTAGTAACATAATTCAAGAACTATATTTTAGAAGATTGTTTAGCTTTTGAAAATGTTGAAGTATTCAAAAATGCTAAAGTATACAACCTTACTTTTAACACTGTCACAACCAAAAGGTGAACTATAAAGTTGTTTTGGAATCTGGAATCACTTAATATAAAATCGTATTGATCGTCAATGATGTCGTTTTTTGAGAAAACAAAAGAAGGGAATTGATTAGGACCTTATACCATATAGGCTTCTAGCATAGGGGTGTTTGAGGCTAGAAAGATGGTTTCAAATCCATTGTGTCATAACTTAGTCCCTCAACCAAGTTCTCAGCGAAATTCTATCAAACAACTTTAGTGCATTTCACTTAATTAATTTGTCAAACACCTTCGAGGCACTCTTCTGAAGCATTTTATTAAACAAGTGTTAAGCCCATTAGTATCCACTCTCTAGTCTGCAAATTGAGAAACACGAATACAACCAAATCTGGACAATTGAACATATAGAAGTCTCATTTCACTGTTTAAGACATTTCATTAAACAAGTTCTGTACATTTGGTTTTATGGTATTTAGGGCAATAAATAACAAAGAATCAGATAATATATGTGTAAAAATTGTTTATTGATGTCCCATAATAAAGGTTACATGAAATGAGGTTTAGAAAGAGGCAAAATCAACTCATTGTCTAGCCTACGTTTTGCATATATATATAAGCAACAATTTTGATAAGTTCCAGCTATATTTTTACCAACAATTATGCCTTTTTATACTCAAGTTATCCTAATTTCAAATATGAAGATGTTTGAAACATTATGATCCTTTCAAACATTTAGATTAAGACAAACAAATTTAAACTAACATAATTAAAAAACTGACATAACCGACATAACTGAAAGTAACTGTCATTCCATAAGTATCATTTTGTAACTATCATGACTAGAAGCTGAAGCGGTCTTTAACTTATCCCAAACTTGAATTTCCAGCTGATACGATGCCACAATCATTATACTTCCGAATGTGGCTGTATTTTTCCGAAATGGACGGCTTGCACACTTTCCAGCTATTCAGGTACTTAGCAATTTTCTAGACAGCTTTGTTGCATCAAATTCTTCCTAAAACATGCCATCATTATGTTGCAAAAGTTGTACAATGTTGGTGTTTATCGAACACCAAAAAGAAGGTCTTACAATTTCCCTACTGAGATAATTATAGTTATTGCATATCATGTTTTGAGATCTTTAATATGTGTATTCCTTAACTCTATTTCACTTAGGGTTTATTATCTATATATAATCATTATACTTCCGAATGTGGCTGTTTTTTTTCCTAAAATGGACAGCTTGCACACTTTCCAGCTATTTAGATACTTAGCAATTTTCTGGACAGCTCTGTTCCATCAAATTCTTCCTAAAACATGCTACATCATGTTGCAAGAGTTGTACAATGTTGGTGTTTATCGAACACCAAAAAGGTCTCACAATTTCCCTACTGAGATAATTATAGTTATTGCATATCATGTTTTAAGAGCTTTACCATGTGCATTATTTAATATATATATATATATATATATATATATTGTGTTGTGTGTATATATATATATTCTGTGTGTGTGTGTGTGTGTGTGTGTGTTTGTTTTAAGCTAACTATGTTTCATTGAATTATAAATATTATGTTCATTTATTACACATAATTGTTATTTAATCATCTTAATATTTGTACTATATATATTATTATGCAAATAAAACTTATGCATTCTAATTGGAAACCAATTTTTATATGAATGTCGGTTGAGAACTTTATGATCTTTTAATTTTATAAGAAATTGAAAACTAATTATTCAACCTAAAGTATGTATGATATATATTAAGTAATGCAACAATGTTCTTTGATGTAATAGCCATATTTGAAATACTAAGGTTTTACATTAAGAAAGAAAATAATGTACAATAGCCATATATATATATATATATATATATTGTGTGTGTGTTTATTTGTTTTAAGCTAACTATGTTTCATTGAATTATAAATATTATGTTCATTTATTACACATAATTGTTATTTAATCATCTTAATATTTGTACTATATATATTATTATGCAAATAAAACTTATGCATTCTAATTGGAAACCAATTTTTATATGAATGTCGGTTGAGAACTTTATGATCTTTTAATTTTATAAGAAATTGAAAACTAATTATTCAACCTAACGCATGTATGATTGTACATTATTTTCTTTCTTAATGTAAAACCTTAGTATTTCAAATATGGCTATTGCATCAAAGAACATTGTTGTTGAGCTCAACAAAGGTGAAAAGTTTAACAACGATAATCATGAAATTTAAAGAATGAAAATCTAATATATGCTAGAAAATCAGGAGACTTTAGAACCACTAATCATAGCTATTGATATTGTTAAGAAAGGTATACGGTGAATATAAAAGGGACCATAATGCATATGAGATATGAAAAAAGAAATTATTAGCTGACATTTTGTTATTTAGTAGTATAGACAATGATATAGAAAAAAATATGAAGTTGTTAAGGATATATGGTTCACTTTGGCTGCTTATTTTAGAGGTCTTTGTGACTTCCCATTACTCATTTTGGTTCTTCAATTTGTCAAGATGATATTAATTCCTTTCCTTAAATAATATTTTACATGTCTTCCTATTTTAATTTAGATATGTTCATTCCTTTATGAAGCAAATAACGTTTGTTTTGAATTCTTTCCTAAGGATATCCACACGAGGCAACCTCTCTATATAAGGTGGATTGATGGTGGTTTATATTCCATGATGTTAAAGTTGATTCATCAATTAGTTGGTTCAATCTAAGCAATTTCAAAATTCCTTTCTTAAACAAGATTCCTAGGTCATGTTTATAATGTAAGAAAGAGTCATTTTATGTAGGAAGAATGTAAACACTAAAGATAGATGATGGTTTATATATTAACTAGCATTCAGAGATTAAAGAGTGGAGTTTCAATCATATCACGAAATCAATTGGATCTTCAACCCAAATTGATTATATGCTGCAACAACTAAAAACATTTATCTGAAACTCACTCAAAGGCATCCTTAACAAAACATTTCATTGTTTTAGATGTTAAACAAGCCTTATTTAGTCTCAATAATGTTAAAGCATTAGGTCCAGATGGCTTCATTGCCTTCTTTTTTCAAAAAGCCTGACACTTAATGAGAAGTCTTATCTCTAATGTTGTTTTAAAGTTATTCTCCTTAAGTTATATGCTCAAGGATTTAAACAAGACATTTTAAGCCTAATTCCTAAAAAGCATAATCATAATCACTGAATTATATTGGTTCATTTCATGCTAAAATATTACATATAATATTATCTAAATAATGCTTATAAATTAACTTAAAATTATATTAGGAAATCTCTGTGAATATAAAGCAGGGTGCATTGTTAAAGGGAAGAGTATTGGAGACAACCTACTCCTTAGTCAAGAGCTCTTCAAGGGATACAAAAGCAAAAAGTTGATGAGAAGTTGCTTAATGAAAATAGAATTCTAAAAGGCATTCAATTCACTTAATTGAAGATTCATATTGGACATTCTTACTGGTTTTAGCTTCCCAAACTAGTTTGTCACTTGGATTCAAATTTCCATCTGCACAACCTCCTTTTCTATATTAGCCAATGGAAATCCAATTCACTACTTCCAAGGAGCAAAAGACCTATGCTAGGGAGATCCCATCTTACCCTATTTAGTCTCTTTATATATGGAAGTTCTAATAATAATAATCCATTTTAGGATTGATCAAGATAATATGTTAATATTTCACTATAATTATACAAAATTGAAATTCTTTAATTAGTGGTGCAGGTCCAAGCTCAATCCATTTACTTATAAATTCTCTAAATTTCTTTAGCTCTTTTTTGGGCTTGTCAATGAATAAATCGGAAAGTACTTTTTATATCTCAACTAATACTCATCTTTTAGCTATCATATGATTGCCACACCAAACTCTACCATTTAAGTATTGAGGCATCCCTATTATTGATAAAAGAATTTCTTATGGTAAATATCAACCTCTTTATGATGCAATTAGGAAGAGAATTAACCACTACAATGATGGGTTTCTCTTTATATTAGAAGGTTCTAGCTTATTGCCTTAGTTCTAAATAGTATGAATGTTCATTGGTGCTCACACTTGTTCCTTCCATAAAAATTGATAAAGGAAATTGAAAAAATGTTAAATAACTTCTTATAGACTAGAGCAGTAGAGAACTATCAAGGAGAAAAATTCAAATAGGGGCATATTTGCTCATCGAAAGAGGAGGGTGGTCTAGGGAGATTGTAGGGAGATCTTAGATGATGTGGTGGATAAGATTACAGTAGATAGGCATCAGCTCTAAAAGGTAAAGATCATGGAAGGATCATCTGAAGATAGTGGAGATCTTTGTGGATATGGATGTATCATTCCTAGATAAATATAATCTCTTATATTATTAGTTATGATGTAGACATATCCTATCATATAGAATCTTATTTATATGTTGATGTCATCTTATTGGATAATGTGATGTAATCTGATTAGGATAAGATGTGACCCAACTAGTTGAGCTCAATTAGGATTCTGACTTAGCTATCAAGCTAGAGTTGCATATAAATAGCTCACTTAAGCCTTGCTCCTCACATCAGATTAAGAGAGCATTCATTTGTCTACTTTGAGGGAAGTAATAAAGGTTAGCATTTATTATATCTTTTTTGTGCTCATATTATTGTCTTTGCTAGTTTAGTTCTTTCTCAATAATCTTAAAATGTGTGTAAGTTAAACACTCAAGGGTCATGAGACATTTAAAAATAAGTTAGTTTTTTAACGATCACGTGGGAAGGCTGAATCTTACTTAAATGAAGTTAAGTAAAATTGTTGTGCAAAGGAGTAGGCACAATTTATGGTATAAGTTTGGTGCTTAGAAGACCTTTGTAACAACTGGTATCAAAGCCATACTTTGATATGATGGGAGGCGGCAATTTGACAGAGCGTGCTAACATAGTGGAGGAACTCATAGGCCCAATTCCTCAAGGTGAGCAAGAGGTCATGTCCTATAATACTCAGTTTGAGATGTTAGAGGAGTTAAACCAACAGTTGTAACATCAAATAGCATATTTTATGAGGACACTAGAGGAGACTAGGTTTAAGATGACGATCCTAAGACATGTTGATGCAACGCAAGATGTCGAACATGTCTAAAGCACCTCGGTGAAGGTGTGTGAACCCAACATTTTCAAAGGTGTGTGAAATGTGAAAGAGCTTGAGAACTTTTTGTAGGATATGGAGCAATATTTTGCAGTTACTAAGGTATCTGATACTAAAAAGGTCAATGTGACAACCATGTACTTGGATGAAGACGCTAAGCTTTGGTAAAGAATGAGACCTTATGTTGAAATCAGTACGGGTAGAGCTCCCATTGACACGTGGGAGAAGATGAAGAAGGAGTTAAAAGATCAATTCCTTCTTATAAATTGTTCTTAGATCGTGAGGGATGCCTTGAAGAAATTGAAACAAGATGGATCAGTAGGAGAGTATTTACAAAGTTTAGCTCTCTAATGCTAGATATTGATAATATGTTAGACGTGTACAAGCTCCTTGATTTTTTGTCCGATTTATAACCATAGGAGTAAATAAAGTTGCAGAGGAAAAATATGAAGGATATGGTTGGTGCAATTGTAGCTGCTAATGCCTTAGTGGATTTTCTAGTGATGAAGAAAACTAAAGCCGACTTATCTACCTCTTCCAAGGGCAAAGACCTAGCCTAATATGAGAAGAGTGAGGGGAAAAAGAAGAAAGACTCTAAGAAAGGAGATTTTAAAGGGAAGGGTAAGCAAAATGGTGGCTTTAAAAATAGGGAGAAATCCTTTAAGAAGGGAAATTTTGTTAGCCCCCGTTACCGGAATCCAACTCAGAGGTCATATTCGGAATTCACATATCCTATCCCAATATTTAATCGAAAATCTCATGATACTCTTTAATACAATTAAGACAACTGATTGTCACAAATCTCAACAACCTTATCTTTATTAACATCATAAATACAAGAGTTTTACAAAGTCATAAAGGCATTTCTAACCCCAATACATTCATATCTCAATATCCCGAAATACATAACATACTGAAACTTATTATACT